>CABHPH010140625.1:0-41115 GCA_902168325.1 Peromyscus nudipes | reverse complement strand
ACACACACAGACACGCACACACACACAGACACGCACACACACACAGACACACACACACACACACACACACACACACACACACACACACACACACACACACACACACACACACACACACACACACACACACAGACACACACACACAGACACACACACACACACACAGACACACACACACACACAGACACACACACACACACAGACACACACACACACACAGACACACACACACACACACACAGACACACACACACAGACACCAGAATAATAACTATTTGTGGAAGGAAGCAGAGCCAATATAAAGGAAGAGGGTTCATGGGAGCAAATAAGAACAATACAATAATAGACATATAAAAATGTCACAATTAAATAGTTTCTTTGTATGCAAACCAAAAAGAGCAAACCAATAGGGGGCTGGAGAGATGACTCAGTGGTTAAGAGCACTGACTGCTCTCCCAGGGCACCGGGGTTTGATTCCCGCCCAGATGGCAGCTCATAACTGTCTGAAACTCCAGTTCCAGGGAATCTGACTTCCTCTTCTGGCGCCTCTGTGGGGACCAGGCATGCTCACGGGCCACATACATACATGAGAGCAAAACCTTCATATGTATAAAGTAAAATAATCTTTTTAATAAAAAAAGAAATCACAAAAAATTGAAACACCCACACCTGAAGCTTTGTGACATATAAGTATTTGTTGGAAGGAAACCTGCAAATGTACTTGTCTTTATTAATTATTCATTATGTTTTTTGAGACCGTCTTATTATACAGTTCTGGCTTGTCTGGAATTCACTATGTAGCCCAGGATGGCCCTGCACTCAAGAAAACTCCTGCTTTACCCTTCCCAATGCTGGGCTTACTACATTATCATACCAGCCTATAAATGTACTTACCATAAAGGAAGAGAAAAAAAAAAAAAAAACCCTAGGGGCTTGGGACGTAACTCAGTGGCAGGGTACCTATCTATCATATTAATAAGACCCTGAGTTCAGTTCCCAGCACAAAACACAAACAAGCAAACAAACAAAAATTCCAGAAAATAAGAGTTAAGCACTGACATCAGTAAGGATAGGAAAAAATAATCTTACCACCCCCACTATCAACAAAAAGAGGGGGGAAAGTAAATGCTAAGCAGAAATAGGAAAATTATAAAGATAAAGGCAGAAATAAGAGGAAAATTTAGAAACAGTGGTGGGGAAAAAAAAGCTGGTACCTTGAAAGGACAAAATAGAAATACTCTTTCCTAAGGCTGAGGAAGACAGAACAGAAAACGCAAGTTACCCAGAATGAAAAGCAGGAAAGTGTAACATCTTCAAATGCTAAGCGCTTGTAACTCTGTATGTCTCAAATGCTGGAAACAGATGGGGGGACAAACCTCCATCTCTGGAAGAAGAGGAACAAACAAAAACACCCGCAGATGGAGCTCAGAGGTAATCAATGGCCCCTCTGGAAGAGGTCCAGGGAGTGGTCCACCTGGCTTCACAGAGAAGAGCAGACAGCCTTATATTACACAAGGTGATCTTGAGAGAGAAGGGGCGCGAGAAGATGCTGAAACCATCTAATGATGGTGAGGTCAGTGTCACCCTAATTCCAAAATTAAGTAGTGATCGTGTTTTAAAAAATTAAGTGCCTGACACTTCTGAGGACGTCCCCAAAGGCGTGTCAAATAAAATTATTACTAAATCAAATTAAATAATGCCGCTGGAAAAAGGCTGTGACCAACTAGGGTTATAGCAAAAATGTGAAATGAGCAGAGAAGGGGGCCATGGGAGGAGGCACTGAAGGAGGCAGAAGAAGGGAGAGAAGGGAAAAGAAAGAAAAACATGGCATTCTTCTTCCATATGGAGAATCTAGATTTAAACACACATGAATGAATGAAAGGAAAGCAGAGGCGGGGACTATGTGGGGAACCCATGATGGGGGAACATGAACAGATGTGGAAGATGAACAAAACACAATGATACATGTAAGAAAATGTCATAATGAAACCAATTATTTTTTACATTAAAAATGTTAATTAAAAGGATGGCTTCCATAAAACAAATCTATCAGTGTGATTTCCCATCTGTGTGCTATTCTGTCGGCTTGATACAATCTGGAGCCTTCTGAGAAGGGGAACCTCGATTAAGAAGACACCTCCATCTTATAAGCCTGTAGGCAAGTCTGCAGGGCATCTTCTCAATTAGTGATTTATTTAGGAGGGCCTAGCCTCCTGGGCAGGTGGTCCTCTTGCATGTATAAGAAAGTGGGCTGAGCCAGCCATGAAGGGCAAGCCAGTAAGCAGCAATATTCATGCCTTCTACTTCAGTTCCTGTCTCCAGGTTCCTGCCTTGAGTTCCCGCCCTGATTTTCCTCAGTGATGGACAGTAAGCAGTAAGCCAGAGAAACCTTTCCCTCTCCAAGTTTGCTTTTGGTCACGTAAGCAAAATAAGACACTGTATCAGTCAGCTCGAGTATAAGGCACACGTTTATCTCAATTGTTACAGAAATACTTTAAATTTTTTTGGTGCCTGCTTGTTTTTTTTTTCATTCAGATTTCAGAAACATGGTAAAAGATGCACCAAGAACCCACAAAAAACACTATCCATAACAACTTACTTTTAAGATTAAAAAGCTGAAGCTTTCTTCTCACTACTCCTGCTACGTGCTCATGAAGGTCTTATAGGTCACACTGAGACATACGTTCAGTACAGAAGGAGGAGTGGCATAATCCAGCCTAAGGGGACAGGGATCATGTTTGTGCCCCATGGATTAGAAGGAAAGGACAAATGACCATGGAGGGCATTACTCTGCTCTCACAGGTGAGAAGTGACAGCTGTATTTGGGGTATTGCTGAAGGAGGTCAGTGAGGAATAACTGGGTCTGTGGTTCACGGTTTGTTTTATGCCCTATCTGGTTATTACAGAACATTGAAAAGTGAATGTAAGAGAAAAGCAACTTTCCTTAGAAATGCTGGAACTGAGCTATTGATTTAACATGGCGGCAGGTCACTGTCTTAATTCTTTTCAATCACTGGAAATACAGATTTACTGATTCACCAACATATGCATGAAACTTATCATTAGTAAGTAGTAACTGGAGTTTATGAGAGAAAGAGAGAAAACTGAATACAGAACCCACTGATGCCAACCCTCTGGGGCAAGAGAGGACAGGAAAAAAAGAACGGTGTGCCAGGTCATGGTACAAGAAAGTTTACATGTTGCAGAGATCTCACAACCAAACGCTAGAGAGTACTTAACAGAGCTGAATATTAAGAAACCCCTGTTGGCGCTAGGAAGATGGTTTGGGCAGTCAAGTGCCTGTCATGTAAGTATGAAGACCAAGAGAGGCTGGGCACAATAGCATACACCTGTAACCCCAGTGCTGGGAAGGAGGAAGACGGGGTACCACAGGGTTTGCTTGTCAAGCATTCTAGCTCAGTGGGCAAGGTCCAGGGTCAGTGAGAGATCCTGTCTCAAAAAAGAAGATGGAGAGTGACTGAGGATTGAGGAAGATGCCTGTTGCCAACCTTTGACCTCCACACGCATGGTCACACATGGACACATATGAACACGTGTATACACACAGAGAAATCCCTCCATGAGAGCAACTTGCTTGAAGAAGATGGACACTATCCTGCATTAGGTTGAGAGGAGATGGAAGGTTAGGAACTGGTGACAATGAACCCTGTTAAAGAAACAGTAGTTGTGAAGGCAGCCATCTACAGGTTTGCTTATGAAAAAGACAAGATATTTGTGATACAAGTAAAGCCAGGTAGGAAACGGAATGATCAAGAGCCCCTGGCGAGGGACACTGTCAAGAGCCCAACATGGCCAAGAAGAGGCATGGTCCTTCCTGTGAACAGGGAAGGGATAGTCTTCAAATCTCTGACCATGTACATCTTGGGTGTTAAGTGAGACGGAAGGGAGCAGGCGGGGAGGGGAAGATGGACGACTGAAACCGTGACCATCTGACAGAGACTGACAAAGACTTGCACAAAACTCAAGTATAAATTTTTTTTTCCTGTTTATTTGTTGTTTTTTGTTTTTTGAGACAGGGTCTCTCTGTGTAGCCTTGGTTACCCTGGAACTCACTCTGTAGGCCAGGCTGGCCTCAAACTCACATAGATCCATCTCATCTGTCCCTGCCTCCCGAGTGCTGGGATTAAAAGCGTGCGCCACCGCCACCACCACCCACAAGTACAGGTTTTAAACAGCTGCAGGAGAAAGCAGGAAACAACACGTGAGGGACAAGTTGAAGACTTGTGGGCATCAGCAAAATTGTATGCAACTCCTTTGCAGGGGCCCCAAGCCACCCAGCTGTCCTTTTCACATCCAAGACGACACAGCGTCCTGGCCTGAGGAGTCAGGGACTGCACTGGTTCAGAACTGTCAACTCAGCAATTTCAACTGAGCAAGGACACGAGTTAAGCAGCAGGAAGCAAAATGACAGTGAAAGAACCGTTCAAAAAGTGGCTCTGGAGAGTAAGAACCCAAGGATGCTAACTCTGGAAACAGAAGGAAGGATCCAGGGTCCGAGGCGAACTCAGAGTAACGGGAGGTGTGGGAGCAGAGTGAGGACGAACAGCTGCCTCCCACCCCCACCCCTCTTCTCCTCTGCTGTTCTCTCTCTGCTCATCTCTAAGCTACCGTGGGCTGACTTTCCCATGGCTTGACTGTCACCTGTCACTCCCTCATTTATTTACCCATGAGTTCTCTGGTGCTAAACTCCATCTAAGTCTACGTCTATGGCATACTCTTCAGCATCAACCCACCACTGGGCCGCGCCTCTCTACATAGGCGGTTCGACCTGAATACTTAACCCTCCCCAACAGTTAATCCAGCTCTGACTACTGCTCAGCCTACACTGACTACTCAGCCGGCCTCCTCGGGGTCACCAGACTTAATGAAGAGCACAGGATGTTCAGCGAAACTTGGAGTTCAGATAACGAATAACTTTAATAGGAGTATGCCTCATGCAAAATCTGTATTTATTTGGCAATCCTATCCTCCACCCCCATCAACACATGTCAGTACCTCATCCATTTCTTAATGTCACAGTCAAATGTCATCTTCATCAAGAAGTTTGTCCCAATTCTTTCAAAAGTGTATCCCTTCCTTCACTAAGCCATCCAAATATGTGCTGTGCCAAGGTTGAAAACTGTGAAGACATAGTCCATATCTAAGGGACCCTCAGGCTAGAGAAAGTCACAGGAAAGAGGTGAGTGTTCAGTGCCACGTGAGCAGAAAAGAGACATCTCCCTCAGCTCAGACTGTGGGCACTACACTGTGGGCACCACACACTGTGGAGGCCTATATTATGACAACTTCTGGAAAAGAGAAGCATGGCACTCAAACCTTCCAGCAGACAGTAACTCAAATACTTGCTGAATGAATGAAATTCCTTCAAAAATTACTCCAGACAGTGGCTGGAGAGATGGCGTGGGAGATAAAGCACTTTTCGGGGGAAGACTGAAGTTTGGGTCCCCAGAACACATGTGAAAGCTGGGCAGATGTGATGGCCAGTAATCCCAGCACTTGGGAAGCAGACATGGAGTCCCAGGACAAGCTGGCTAGCCAGGCTAGCTGGAATGGGTGTGCTCTGGATTCAGTGAGAACCCTTTCCTCAATAAAGTGGAGAGTAATCAAGAGAAACCTGACATCAGCCTGGGACTTACACACACACACACAATGTGCACACTGGCAGCACACACACACATACACATCCCCCCCGACACACACACACACACGAATTACTCAAGATAAATACATCTTCATAAATTCTACTGCTCTCTCTCTCTCAACTTCTGTCTTAGTTTTACAGACACCATTCGGCCAGCTTTTTAAGAAATACACTTCTTATTTAAAAAACATGAATGTCCAGTGTAATGGACACAACGATAGCCCAGGGAAAGACCACTAACTGTAGACCGACTTGGAAGGTTAAGATAGTATTTGATCGTCTCGACAGCAAGGCACTCACCACGCGCTGGGCCGCTATGAGGGCTGCAAGAGTGCTTCGCCCCGGTGCTCCTGGGGCGCAGAAGGATAGTTGGACTTGGCTCCCCTTGACGGTGATGCCATCCGCCACCTGCTGCACCTCTTCAGCATGCTCTGCAGTGCTATATTCAACCACTGCAAAACCACCACCGTGACCTCCTTCATCCTGTGCAAGCTGACACCACACAGCACGTTAAAGAGAGACTCTGAAATTGATGTATGAACGTCTGTTTGCATTAATCATTTCCAAATCCAACAGCGAGTCCCTCAGCCTGTACTGATGACAATATTACATTTCTTCTCCAACTTGCTTAGACACAGTGGTTTCCTGAAGACAGGAATTTCAACCCAACTTTTTCATTTTCTAATTTAACAGTCACCAGTCTCCTACTCATTAGAAAAAATACATACACAACTAGTAATTAATAGGAAAATACAATTAAATAATTATATTAAAACAAGTCACCAGATTCATGGATGGTGAAACACTGATTATTTGACTACATATCAATGTAAAATGGTGTTATCAAAAGAAGATGGGTGGGAGGAGCCACAAACACACTAAGCAAATCCCAGGAATCTGGTCAAGGATACCCAAATAAATCTTGTTTATAAAATGCTTGATACTCCAGCATCCACGGCACACAGCCTTCACTTCCGAGGGTGGGCTAATGAGCTGCAGCCCGTGGGTTTATTTTTCCTGCCCATTTGGCAGGCATGTACAGGGCGACAATAAAGTCCTGGCTCTATAGACTTCCACGGAGAGCGGAGGGGAGAAGGAAAACATCACCACACAGTTCCAAGACTCAACACATTTGAATAATATCAATAAATACGCTTACACTCCAAGGCGACAGATGTGACCAAACCAAGCTGGCATCTTTGAAAAGTCACAGACACACAACCCCATCATGTAGGTTTTATATCTCATGCTAATTACAAATAAATATTTTCTGATTTAGTCCTTCATACTGTTTTTTTCTTATTTTAAAGGTTTAACTTTTACTTTCTTGTTATACTCAGGCCAATTTTCCATATTTCCCTCTTCAAGATCTTTACTCCTTTAAACTGTCCTAAACTGTGCTTTTTTTTTCATAAAGCTTTTTCTAAATGTGGAGGGCAAAGGAAAAATAGCCACCTCTTCCAAATATTCCTCTAAGAGCTCAATTCCTCCTATAATTCAAACCAGACCTTCGGACCAGAGCTGTCAAAGCCAGCAGTCCCTCTGGTCTCTTGACTGCAAGAGCGTCTCCCGTCCATTTTCTGCTGACGTGCCACAGACAAGAGCCTGAACGTGACAGACCCATGGATACGGAGCTAGGCAGATGCTGCCTTAAATAGATTTCTGAAGCTTTAAAACTACTACCGCTAGTCTTGCTTCAGTGGAGGGTTTTATGTTTTGGGGTTTTTTTGTTTGTTTGTTTGCTTTGCTTTTTGAGAAAGTGTTTCTCTATGTAATAGCCTTGGCTGTCCTAGAACTTGTTCTGTAGACCAAGCTGTCCTCGAACTCAGGATCCACCTTGCCTTTGCCTCCCGAGTGCTGGCATTAAAGGTATGTGCCACTGCTGCCCAGCATTCACTCTTACCTAAAGTGTTATCATCTGAAGGTTTCAAAAAAAAATCTCATTAAAACCACATCAACAGAGTTGGAGTGGGGCATTCAGTTCAATACCAGAACTACTTAAAGAAGTTTCTGTTATTCTGAAGCATTTTAGCAGAAGCTAGGGGTCACTCGACAAGACATAGCAAACAGATTCCACCACTGTACAGCTAGACAAGGTGATCTGTAAGGTTCCTGCTGACTCTTGGGTTCACAGCTCAGATCTTCTGTGTGATACATGGCTTCATCCCCCACATTTGCTCCAAAGGCCTCTGATAAGCTACAGAGAACTGCTGGGGTAGTTCTTGCAGATTTCTGTAGCTGGTTTGATTCCAGAGTGTTAGCACCTAGCTTTGATCTGCCTTCTGTGACTGCTACCTTTTGTCTCCCACACCTTCTGTTGGAAGTCTTATCTGGGTGTTTCCCAGAGGTTCAAAGCCTATGCAAAACTTGGTTGGGGGACAACTCCCCCAAACCATAGTATTCCTTACCTGGGAATTTGTATTTGGCACTGTCCCTTTGAGGAGCTTAGATAAGAGGTTTTGGGATATGGAAATTAACTTGCTAAAGGTATAAAATGGAGAACAACAAAAAAAAGCCCTTTGGTAAGCGACAGGAGTCAGTCTGAGAGAGACTGATGCTCCTGAAGCAGGAAAGGCTAAAAATTTCATCCTTAGAGTGCCTCTGGGTCTTTTTTCCATGGACCCATATGAGCCCACACCCAATATACAACAGAGAACTAAAGACAGACACAGGATGATAGCATTATATAACTGTCGGTATTCAACAATACATCACTAAGCCAATCCACTCCAATAACTGAGCAAAGATTGGGTCAAACGTTTGTCACAAAATATTCTAATTTTATACAAGTCTTAGATGGTTTCTTTAATGCTCTGCTGGGACAGGAGAAGCAGCAATATAAGAAAAAGCAAGATGGTGCCACTCGTCTAAAATATGCACATGGCTGCATAACTCACTCCCATGCAGAATCTAACAGGGCCAATCTTGTAGAAAGGAGGGAGCAGACTGGCAGTCACCAGTGGAGAATAGAGTCACCAACAGAGAAGTTGGTTACAAGGCATGAAATTTGAGTTAGACAGTAAAACTTAAGTTCAGGAGATCGATTATAAAATATGCTCCATCACAATTAACAATACGTCATATTCCTGGAAAATTTTGACAGTGGACACTGAGTGTTCTCACCACAGAAGATGGTATCTCTGTGGGGTGATGCACGGCCAGTCGGCTGGCTTTAGGCTCCTCGCCGCATCACGCTGGACATAACAAATACATACAACTTTCTCTGTCCGTTTAAACACACATGTGCACAGCCCAACTCCCAAATTTCCATTGCAGTGTATGAATCTGGAAAATGTTGGGTGAGAGAAAAAAAGGGGAGGAGGAAGGAAGAGATCTTAAGACATCAGGAAACACGGAAGTCAAAGGAGGGGGCCAAAAAGAGGCAACGAAGGAACAGAGAAGGAACTGGCCGGCTGCCATCAGGAAGCTGCCTGGGGAGGAGCCACACAGTGCCGCGCCCCGTGCAGTTATCGGGATGCGTGCACTACAGTCAGGTGCTTGGAAACGCTCCTCAGCACAGCCAGGATCTTCCCGACACGCCTCAGCCACCAGAAGCCCATTCAGACAGACGTGGGCGCTTGCCTTACACTTTGTCCAAGCTTTCTGTCCTCCATGTGTCTCTCTTCATGGCACCTGACACTCATCTACAAAACCGTCAAGCACTAAGACACTGTGTTCTCCTCTCTTCATTTCTGACGCAGCTAAGCGCTGGCCCAGAGAAAGTGGTGAACATGAGTTGGAGGGATAAATGGGTTAATGGAGAAATGTCTGGACAACGGGGTGGAAAGGGAGGGGGAGTGAGTAGTGAGCAATGGCTCTGCTATGATGCAATGAACCAAAGCAACAGAGTCTGGCCCACTAACAGGAGGGAATGACTTCAAATCCCCTTGGAGGCCTCATTATAGACTCAAGCAGAATCAAAATCGCCACTGTGATATTTGCAAACAGGCAGACAGACAGACATCGATTAGAGATGCATGCAACTATTTTTAAGTATCTCAAATGAGCTCTTAGCAATACTTACCTGGCAAAACACCGGTTTGTGGATACCAGAGAAGAGTTGCAAGAGCTCTTCTGAATCCCTGTAGTCACTGGGCAGTTTATCTATACAAAGGCACTTAGAATGGATGAGCTCTGAGGCCAAGAGATTAACATCCATCCACTGTGCAAAGAGTGACGACGCTCCCATCTGCCTGCCCAATAGCTCCAGTCGAGCCTTGGCAGCGAAGTCCTTCTTCATGTACTCCACAAACCCATAGCCTTTCGAGTGGCCAGTGACTTCACTGTAGACCAAAAAACACCTCTCGATGTTCCCATAGGCACGGACGAGTTCTTCAAACTCTTCTAACGTGAAAGAGACGGGCAGGTTGGTGATGCACAACAGAGCATCTGTGGGCTGCAGCTGCACTATTAACTCTCTGCCTCGGAAAGAAAACTGATGAAACCTCTGAATCGCACTCTGCGCTTGCTCCCCGTTCAGTAAGGTAACAAAAGCTGCAAGATAACACAGGGGACGGAAAAAGTTTTCAGTCAGTGTTTTCATTTTCCTGCTGTTACCCACAGTAAGAAATACATTTTATGCTTAAGGCTCAGTATATACAAAAATACTTAACCTTTCCTGAAGCAAAATGATCACTAAATACACCTCTATTACCTGGAATGCCCCCTCTTTTTAAAGATGGAGTCTCACTAGCTCTTGCTGACCCAGATCTCACTGTATAGACCAAGTTGACTCTAAACTCAGAGATCCAGCTGCCTCTGGCCCTGCCTCCCCAGGGCACCACCGAATCTGACCTCAATGCACTCTTGATTTTGTTGTTTGGAAACTGCTTTTCTTGTGTTTGTGTGTGTGTGTGTGTGTGTGTGTGTGTGTCAGGGAGGGGGGAATGCACATGTATATGTGCAGATGGATAGGTAGGCAGGCCTGTGAGTGCACATGGAGGCCAGAGGAGGGCGTCAGTGTCCTCTACCACTCTCCACCTTATCACTTTGTTGTGGAGTCTATTCCCTCAACCCAGAGGTTTTTTTTTGTTTTTTTGTTTTTTTTTTTTTTTGATTGGTTTTTTATTTCAGCAAGCCTGGTGAGAGCTACAGTTATGGGTATGGGAGCTTGTGAGCACATGCCGGGCTAGTGATATAGGTGCAGGGATTCAAACTCAGGTCTCACGATTGCTTGGAAAATGTTCTTAACCGCTGAGCCATCTCTCCACCCCTGATTTTTCCAACTCTAATTTACTGTGTTTAAAAAAAGTTACTTTTTTAAAATGCTGCGCCTCAACTAATTTCATGGCCAGTTGTTCAAATAAAAAATTCAGTGATTCTATTAGGAATTCCACTGTAAGATCCACTATACTCTGAGGGATTTTGTTTGGGGTATTTTCTAACCCCTCAACAACCATGTAAAGTTTTATGAAGCCTTTATAAAAACCTTCAACTGAAATTAAAATGAGGTTACAAGACCTCTTCCCCAGAAAGATCTAAAAGACTTCCACAGGAAGGAGCTGAAAAACTCAAAGTACAGTAAAAGATGCCAAAACGCCTGACAGAAATCGGCTTTCCCACATCCCTTTCACGGCACTAAGGGATGGCTCTGCAATGCTGAGCCTGGAGTGAGCTCATCCCCAGGACCCCAGCGGCGGACCAGAACAACTGCCACAGCTGTCCTCTGACCACATGCACGCGCGCGCGCACACACACACACACACACACACACACACACACACACACACACACACCAGCGTCATTTTAAAAAAGAGATAATAAAACATCAGGCTGGTTAGCTTCAAAGAACCCATGTGTAGCAGGCTTCTTTTAGGCCACCAACCAACTCCCAAATCATGACACGGGGACGTCTTATTAGTTATAAATGCTCAGCCCAGCTTAGGCTCATTTCTGGCTATCTCTTTTAACTCAAATGAACCTGTTTCTCTTTATCTATCTTTTGCCTTGGGGCTTTTCACTTTTCTTTCCTTCTGTATATCTTACTTACACTGCTTCTCATGTCTGACTGGTAGCTGCCTGGCTTCTTGCCCCAGTCATGTCCCTCTCTTTCTCCCTCATTCTTTCTCAAGCCTAGATTTCTCCTACTTTTTCTCTCTACCTGACAGTCCTGCCTATCCTTTCTCCTGCCTAGCTATTGGCCATTCAGCTCTTTATCAGACCAATCAGGTGTCTTGGGCAGGCAAGGTGAAACAAATGTAACACGTCTTTACATAATTAAACACACATCCTTATGTTGTTAAACAAATACAGCTTAAACAAATGTAACACACCTTTACACAGTTAAAGTAATATTCCGAGACACACATGCGAGTATATAATTTCATATACGACTTTGATAAATAAAATCAAATGAAAAGATAACATGATTCTGATCTTGGACCATATTTTAACATACAATCCCAGTAAAACAATTTTAAAAGCTACCTAAGCTATTTCAGCATCAAATAACGAAATGTATGAAATAAAAAACATGACACAGCCTGGCTGGAGACACATGCCTAGAATCTCAGCACATGTGAGACAGGAGGACCATACATTCAGGGCAATCCTGGGCTACACAGTCGAGACAGGGAGAGCCTGCCTCAAACACAAGCAAACGTGACACACGGAGTTACAAATCAATGCACTATACGGGCTCATATTTGTTACAATTAGAGTATGAGGGTGATCTGGCTGTGACATCTGTCACCCCATTGATGGCCAGGGCTGATGTGGCTGATCTGGCTGGCTAGGAGGGTGCCCCCTTACTCCTCACTGCTCCATGTGTGTCCCTCCTGAAGCTGCACACTCAAAGAGGATGACCTTCCCCTAATAGAGGAGGGCTGGCCTCTGGTCAAGGGTATTCAAGTAGCTGAGCTCCCCTGCTAGAACCTCGAAATGAGCTCTCAAAGTCCGTATTTGTTAAAATTAAATTTTAGTTATATCAATTTATCTGTTACCACTGGACAAATATTAATATTTTTAAGAACTTTTGCGAGAAATCCCGAAAGCCTCCAATTCAAATACCACATAACAATCCACAATCACAAGTGAGCTGCTCTCTAAAAGTGCCTTGTCTTCTCAAGGAACACAGCAGGGCAGTAGTCCTGCGAGCGCTCGATTCATCCAGATTCAAATAGAACACAGAAGTATGTGGTTCAGAGCTCAGACAGGGGTAGGAAAGGGAAAAGCTCACAGCATGGGTAATTCTGTCCTCCCTAAGTGGGTCCCCGTGCCCAGGTGGCTCTCCGAGTGAGAGCGTCTTACCACTCAGAGCGATGCTAACATTTAAAGCGGCACGTTTTTCAGTGTACGAGCTCTCCAAACGCCGAGGACAACACAAGAGCGAACTCTTCCAACAGGAGAGTAAAACCAGCCCTTGCGAGAGTCAACTCTTCTTGGTTTCCAAAACCATTTTCTAAAAAGCTTGAATTGTTTGTTAAAAGTTACTTTTCTTGCTGTTGACACAATGACCTGACAAGTACACCTGTCTTAGAGTTACTATCGCTGTGATGAAACGCCATGACCACTGAAGGAAGTCAGGGCAGGAACTCCAACCGGGCAGGAACCTGGAGGTAGGAGCTGACAGAGGTCATGGAGTTGCTTACTGGCTTGCGCAACCTGCTTTCTTACAGAACCCAGGACCACCAGCCCAGGGATGGCCCCACCCACAATGGGGTGGGTCCTTCCCCATCAATCATTAAGAAAATGCTCTACAGGCCTGCCTACAGCCTGATCTAATGGAGGCATTCTCTTAATTGAGGTCGTCTCCTCTCGGATGACTCTAGCTCATGTCAAGTTGACATAAAACTAGCCGGCACAACTGACCCCTTCTCAACTTGACACACAAACATATCATTGTTAAGCCACAACCTTTCCTCTCCTGTTCATCACCAAAATCACACATTAATAAAGGCATCACAGTACAGCTGGGTGGTGATGGCACACTCCTTTAATCTCAGCTCTCAGCACTCGGGAGGCAGAGGCAGGCATTTAAGGCCAGCCTGATCTACAGAGCAAATTCCAGGGCTACACAGAGAAACTCTGTCTCCAAAAACAAAAACAAAACAGACCCAAAAAAAAAAAAAAAAAAAAAAGACATCACAGTATAAAACATTTTATGGACTTAAAAAGCCCCACAGCCTTACAAACTCAGACTTTAAATATCCAGCCTCTTTTAAAATCCAAATTCTCTGTAAACCAAAGTCTCTTTTTAAAAGTTTAAAGTCTCCCAACTAGGGCCTCCTGTAAAATCAAAAATAAATTAAGTGCTTTCTTACTTCAAGAGGCAAGAACCAGGACATCGCCACAATCTGAACAAAGCAAAATCAAACTCCAACAGTGTAAATAACTCAGTGTCCAATATCTGGGATTCACTCATGATCTTTTTGGCTCCTCCAAGGGGCTTAGGTCACTTCTCTGGCTCTGCCCTCCATGGCTTTGCCCTCCGCAGCACACAGCTTATGTTCTAAGGTTGGACAGGCTCCATTTCACCTTTGCTGTTCTTGACGGTCGTCCCATGGTACCAGCATCTCCAAAACTCTGGGCTTCTTGCTGCAACTGGGCTGCACTTCTCACCACTAGCCGCTCCTGGGGGTCTCTTCATGGTCAAGCTTCAACTTCTCTGCATGACCCCTTCAGTCCTGGGCCTTCAACGCTACTGAGGCTGCACTTTCACCAATGGCCTCTCCTGGTCTCTCACAGTACCGGGCCTCAGCTGCTCTTCATGACCCTTCATCATGCCTTCAGAACCAGTACCACCTGGGTGGTGACTCTTACACTATCAAGTTTGGCTGCCAGCTCTAGGGACAACCTTGGTTGCCTCTGGAAAACAAGCTGTGTATGCTGACTGTCAGGAAACACCTCCCAGAAGATGTCACCTCAATGATGCTGATCCCTCGTCCATCACTGCTAATTCCTCAGCCCCAGCTGACGGCATCAACTGTCCCAGTAAAACAACGATTTCACTACAGTGGTGCCGGTCTCTCGTTCATCACCGCTGATTCTTTAGCCCCAGCTTCCAGAACCACAGAATCTTAGTTCAAAATAGCAAACAGGCCAACGGCCCTGACAGTCTTTAAGTAATTTTTAAACTTCCCTCTGGAACTTCACAAGCCAGGCCTGTCAACTGCATTGCTTTCAACATCCTTATCTTCCAAGGTCCCACAGAACAGCTCGCCAAGCTTTGAACACTCAATGGCTCCTCTCATGCAAAGTCCCAAAGTCCTTCCACAATCCCCCCCAAAAACAACATAATCAGTCTGTCATAGCAATACCCTACTATCCTGGTACTATCCTGGTGTTTCTGTTTTAGTTAGGGTCGCTACTGCTGTGATGAAATACCATGACCAAAAGAAAGATGGAGAGGAAAAGAGTTTATCTGGATTACACTTCTATCCTACAATCCATTATCGAAGGAAGTCAGGACAGGAACTCAAACAGGGCAGGAACCTGAAGGCAGGAGCTGATGCAGAGGCCATGGAGGGGTGCTGCTTACTGGCTTGCTCAGTCCGCTTTTTTATAGAACCCAGGACCACCTGCACAATAGGGTGGTACCAGCCATAACAGGATGGGCCCACCCCCAATCACTAATTAAGAAAATGCCCTACAGGCTTGCCTACAGCCCGATCTTAAGGAGGCATTTTCTCAATAGAGGTTCTCCCCTCTCAGATGACTATAGTTATATTGAGTTGATATAAAACTAGCCAGCACGCACCCTAAGGAAAGGAAGTTTTATTATGGCTCACAGTTTAGGGCTAGAGATCATCATGGTGGGGATGTCCTGGTGGCGGGGATGTCCTGGTGGCAGGGACCTGGGGCAGCTGGCTACACAGCATCCAGTCAGGAAGCAGAGAGTAACAAAAACTGGTCTCCAGCTCACTTCCTCCTTTTTACACAGTCCAGGACCCCCAGCCATGCCATGTGCTACCTCAGTTAAACCAGTTAGATAGTCCCTCGGACATACCCATTACAGTTCCAGGCCTCCCCAACCCAACCAGGCTGCCAAAGAACATCACTTAACTCTCTTTTTCCCTAAAACACACAACAGCTTGTTAAATACAAGGTATGGTTTATATTAGCCCCTAAAATTGTGAGTTTATGCTGCAGTGCTGGGGACTTGAAGTTGCTGACCATCCTTTTATGTTCCCTATGTACTAGTCTGTGCACTCTTGCCCGGGTCTGCACACCTGTCCGAGCACTCTTTCCAGAGTCTGCACACCTGTCTGTGCACTCTTGCCCGAGTCTGCACACCTATTGGAGCACTCTTGCCCGAGTCTGCAGACCTGTCTGTCCCCGCCTTCCACTTCCTTGTTATATCTCCCTTGGCTCACAATTGAAAGACAGCAATCTCTAGGGTCCTTCCTAGCAGAATACTCAGGAGACCCAAATTCAAACACCCAGAAGCTCCAAGCCACTGAATCCCTCTCTCACTCTACCCCCTGCCCTGAGATAATCGAGGCCTTCTTACTTATTCAGTACTATGTCTGGTTACAGATTAGGTGCTGGAAGAGCACTGTTGTTCAACACTGAGCTCACGTTGCAATTGGGGAGATAAGACACTCAACTGAGAGTTACAGATGTGAGGTGTCCCAAAGAGGAAGTGGGAGGGGCTGTGAGACCAATCGAATTGAGCCAAGTAATCTAGTCGAAGGGCCTTAAGCCACATGCCGGCACTGAAATCTCCACCTAAAGGAACACATGCTATATCCACTACTGTTTTATTTATGAAAAGACACATCTGTCCCCTCATGACCCCCAGGAGGGACAACAAAGGAGTATGTCATGCCCCAAAGAACCAGAACAATCTAGGGATGATTGTGCCCTACTCCACATACTGGACACAGATGTGTAAGGGCTTCCTCTAGATGGGGAATGCAGTCGGAGTCCTGGGAACCGGAGTTCCTCGGCATCTGGGGGGCTTGTGCTGGCTTTGGTTTTGAGGTTTTTTATGCGGGGTGTTTTTAATTCAGCAATAAACATGAAGTCTCTCCTGTACTCTCTGGGGGGCGGGGGGAATGCTGGGATCAAACCCATGTCCTTGCACAAGCTGGGCAAATGCTCCACACCAAGCTGTACCCCAGCTCTCAAGATAAACGATCTGCACTGGAATACACGTGTATACAGCAGTTTTACCATCACCCATGCTGCAGCTTATCATCTAAAAAAATGCTCACATTTATGTATCGTACACCCATGAAAGAGCAGAGTTCTGATCTCACAGATGTGAAACTAATACTCAGGAAAACTAGGCAAGTTTTCCTAATGTGTCCAACTAAAGATCAGACTACACACAGCGTGTGTTGGCAGAACCCAGTAACATTATTAAATGGAAGCACACTACGCCCCCGAAGAACACCTAACGTTCAACATTCATTGTTAAAAATCGAACCTCCAGTCACACTGTATTTGTTTACCGGTTAAAGTTTGGGACATTACTATTGCCCTCAGAAAGTAACCAGTGAGTCACACTGATAGAATTTCACACTTAGGACACAGCTGGCAGGGAACAGAGCTCAGCGGCAGGATGCTTGCCAGCACCTGTAAAGGCCCTGAGTTCAATTCCCAGCACCAGAAGAAGATAGATGAGAAGACAGCAAGCTTTCCTGCTCTACAGTAGCTTCCTGCAAAATCAAAACAAGATTAAGTGCTTGGAACAGATGCTCACCTGTTCGTTTATTCCTGTCCACATAACAGTACTTGAGCTCATAGTCCTGTAGTAACTCGTGAACCTCCTGAAAGACACAAAGCCATGAAAGCTCAGTAAGTCCATCAGTTTAGTTAGTGCTTGACTGCCACCCTCCCCCATCACACTGTCACTCCCTGCTCCCCCGTCACACTGCCATCCCCTGTACCTGGCATGCTGCCAGCTCCCAACACACCCCATATACTCTAAAACTGAGCACTTACAACCCACGTGAACCTGCACCCCACCCTACACTTCTGCTCACACATGCACTGGATGTAGCATGGGTAAACTAGCCACTAAAGCTGCACAGGCCACCCAAGGTCCACTGAAATCCCACTCCAATGCTTGGGGAAGCTTTTCCTGACATTTCCCAGAGAATGTGCCTTCATATGCCAATCACCATCATGTCCTGATCTATGACTCTCTTGTGGAAATAAATATATATTAAATTATTCTGCATGCTGCAGTTTAGGCAGGAAATATACCTGTAAATGCTTATAATAAACATGGAGAAAAAACAAACATATATTGGGTATACTGTGATAAGTAAATTGTAGATTTTTAACTTACAAACTAAATTTAAATTAAATGTTTTTTTTATAAAAACAATTAATGTAACAGAAACAGTATAGGTTGAAGTTGGCTCCTCTCCGACCTCAGAGCATACAATGCACCAACTTATTTTCTATGTTTATATTTTTGCCTGCATCACTTTGCATGAGGTAGGCATTTGAATACATATCGAAGTGAATAGGATTTGTTTTGAATTAGCATGCGGTACTGAAAAATTTCTGCATACTTTTTTTGAGACAGGATCTCACCATGTAACTCTCACCAGAGTGGTGTCCCCGGGTGGGCACAAATCACACAATTCTTAACAGATATGAAGCATTCAAGATTATCACACAGGTGGGATTTTGACCCCACACTAGAGAATGACAGGTAACCCATTCAAGGTAACAAATGCATGTGAAGAGAACACAGGTATCAGTACTGAAGTGTTTAACTCGGTGAGTTCTTATTACCGCAATTGTTATAATTAGTTCTCATCTGGCTTTTAGTGGGTAGAAGGTACTAGACTTACTTATACGAAAAGTCAGAAAACCACGGGCTAAGGGGATGACTCCACGGATAAAGTGTTTGTCAGGTCATTGTGAGGACCAGAGTTTGGATCCCCAGAACCCACGTAAAAGATGGGCAGGTGGAGCCAATTTTTAATTCCAGCACTCAGGAAGCAGAGACAGGATCTCTGGGGCAAACTGGCAAGCTAGATGGGCAAAGTCTGGGTTCAGCAAGAGATGAGAGTCCCTGTCTTGATAAACAGAGTGGAGAGGGATCAAGAACGGCACCTGATAACAACTTTGGGCCTCCACACATGTATCTGTGTGTACACACGTATACACACACACACACACACACACACACGTACACACACACACACACACAGAGATGAATATGCAAACATATACATATGTATGCTTAAAAAAAAAAAAAAAAGGTGAGAAACCCCCGAGCAGCAGGAACTCAGTGAGTGACATCAACAACTTGAGTGTAGATCCTGAAAGGTTCCAGGAAACACACCCTCATTCCATCCAGTATAAATTTTCAAAGGAGTACATCATCAAGTAACCATTAATGATTACAATGATTAAAAATGATTACAATTATAATAGTTTTTTATATTGTATATAATACAATTTTTATAGTTAAGAGTAACCTAGAAAAGGAAGAAAAAAAAAAAAAAAACAGAACGGCCACACATTAGAAAGTTTCCCTAGGGCTGTGGAGATGGCTTGAGGTTCTTCCTGAGGACCCAGACTTGGTTCCCAGCACCTTCATGGCAGCTCATAACCATCCAGTTCTAAGGGTTCAGACGCCCTCTTCTGTCCTCTGTGGGTACCAGGCACACACATGGTGTACAGACAAATAGACATGCAGGCAAAACACCAAAATATATAAAATTTAAAGATCTAAAAAATTTTTTTTTGAAATTTACCCTTGAATCCAGCGCAAAAGGGAAAGAAGAGTATGGCTATAATAGGCAATTACAAAAACATAAACTGGGTGGACATACAACAATCATTGGTCACACAAAATAGAAGGTGAAGTTGAGCATCTCAGACGGCTCTGAGTAAGCTTGTTATAAGTGCCTGAAAACACACGTCTGCTTTGTGAAACAGTCTGCTGACTAGAGCAGTTCAGACGCTAGTGTGGTTTATCTTAAATGTTCAGTGTTTTCTCAGACTTAGGAAAACTTCAGCTGCCGTCCCAGGAAAAACCGAACTTCTCCATTGCACAACCACACACCTTGCCAACCGACTAACTTAAGAGGGCTTCACAGGGAAGGCTTTATTGGAGGGATCAAGTGTGTTCTTTGGGTGGCACGGACTCTAATCTTTCATCTGGCTGGTGAGCAGCTGTTGAGTGCTAGATAAAGAAAAGCGATACCACTCACCACGTTATCAAGTATCTGTAAACAAATGGCACTGCCGTGCCGTTCCTCTGGCTGAGGGAATTACCTAAGGAAAGCTTCAGGACCAACGATGCATTTTGCAACTTAGAAATGTTATTTTCACAACATCTGTACTTCTAATCACAGCTCTTCTGTGCATCAGGTATGGGGTGCTGCCTGCTACCTGGGAAGCCCTACAAAGCTTCCAAGAGAGAAAGAACCAATGACCTTTCTCTTTGCCCTAGTGATGATCCCTCCCCCTCTGTGCCTCAGCAAGGAGACCAAAGGAGAAATTTCAGAACTGACAAAGAGTCCTAGGAAGCATTCGCCAAATTTCCTTAGGTTCTGCCACACAGACTAAAGAACTGAACTGAGAGCAGCCAGGAGCTGCCCCGGCCAGGAGCTGCCCCGGCTGTGGGAGTTTCCTCCTCACATACACTTTGAAAGCACTCTGCTCAGCGACACCATTTACAAATTCCTTACGGCAAAGGAGTGTGTCAACCTGACATCTTTGGTTGATGTCAGTGTGCTCAGGCCAGATTCACTAACATGCCCTGAAGCTTTACGAAAGCCTCATAAAAAAGTTTTCAGCAGAGGATAAACAGCTTTAGTTACAGCAGGCAGCCAACAGCACCCTCACCAACTGTGGTAGTTTGAATGTAACTGGCCCCCATAAGCTCATAGAGAGTGGCACTATTAGGAGGTGTGGCTTTGTTGGAGTGGGTATGGCCCTGTTGGAGGAAGTGTGTCACTATGGGGGTGGACTTTGAGGTTTCCTATGCTCAAGATACCAGCCAGTGTCTCAGTCAACTTCCTGTTGCATGCAAGATGCAGGACTCTCAGTTACTACTCCAGCACCATGCCTGCCTGTACGCCGCCACGTCCTACCATGATGATAATGGACTGAACCTCTGTGTAACAGGTCTTTCTTTGGACTGCCAGCTCCCAAACAGTGACACAGAGACTTCTTATTAATTATGAAAGCCTGGCCTTAGCTTAGGCTTGTTCCCAACTAGCTCTTATAACTTAAATTAGCCCATTTATATTAATCTATGCTCTTCCATGTGGATCATGAACGCTCCTC
The DNA here is from genome assembly GCA_902168325.1 of Peromyscus nudipes. NCBI lineage: Eukaryota > Metazoa > Chordata > Mammalia > Rodentia > Cricetidae > Peromyscus > Peromyscus nudipes. The sequence continues at coordinate 20,249 of CABHPH010140625.1, read as the reverse complement.
CATACTCTACATCCAAATTACTCCACATCTCACTGGCAAATTCCATCTCTCTTCTTCCCAGAGTTCCTATCTCTGCCTGGAAGTACGGCCTATCCTCTCCTGCCTAGCTATTAGCCATTCAGCTCTTTATTAAACCAATCAGAAGGTGTCTTGGCAGAGACACACCTCCACAGTGTACAAAAAGATTCTCCCACAACACCCCTGAACTGTAAGTCAGCCACCCCAATTAAATGTTTTTCCTTTTGTAAGAGTTGCCACGGTCATGGTGTCTCACCAACCAACCACAGCTGCTCTGCACGCCTCCCACGTGGATGACACAAGGCTAAAGCACAGGTTTCCTACACTCTTCTTGGGTGTAATTTTGTTTGTTTGCCTCAAATTGTTTCAAGAAAGGCCTTTGGGCCAGCAAGATGGCTGAGTAATAAAAATGCCCACCACCAAGCCTGAGGATCTCAGATTGATGTGTGGAAGGCGAGAAACTGACTCCCAAAAGTTGTCCTCTGACCTCCATATGCATATCGTGCACACACACCTACACACACATGCGCGTGCGCGTGCGCGCGCGCGCGCGCGCGCACACACACACGCACACATACACAAATAACTTTTTAAAGAAAGGCTTTCACAGATTGAAGCATACCACAATAAAGTACACTATTTTTATATCCCACTAATTTGGATTAAAAGAAGAGAATAAGGGGCCTGCGAGATGGCTCAGTAGGTGAGAGCACTTGCTGCCAAGCTTGACAACCTGCGCTTAATCCCTAGGACTCATATGATGGAAGGAGAGGACCAACTCTGTCAGGTTATCCTATGACCTCCACATGCATACCACGGCATGTGCACACACACAAATAAATGTAAAAATAACTTAAAGAAGAGAACGAATGTGTCACTTTAAATTGTAAGCAATTGGAAAATACCAATATTATCTATAAAGCAAATCTAGACCGTCCTCTTCCCCTTCCATAGGTGTCTCTCACAGGCCCAAACAATTGGTTACTGTGTACTATGATGGGCTTTCACAAGTGGCATCATGTTATGCTTTTTAAGATCACCTGGGCCTCGATGCTGAAACTCGGTACTCCATTTCTAATGCCTAGTTTGTTCCAGACTGTTACTTTACTCTTTATACTTTGATAAACTATTACATTCTTGTAAATACTACACATCTACTGGCATTCACACAATAGAGGTGCTACAGGAGAGAACTGTGCATGCATGCCTGCCTGCCTGCCTCCCTGTCTGCCTGCCTGCCTGCCTCCCTGTCTCCCTGCCTGCCTCCCTGCCTGCCTCCCTGCCTGCCTGCAGGAGTGTGACACTGGGGTCTCACTGCACAGCCCTGGCTGACCTGGGACTTGCTATATAGACTAGGTTGGCTGCTAGCTGGCAGCAATCCTCCTGCCTCTGCCTTCCAAGTGCTGGGATTCCCAGCTTGCGTCAACACGGCCAGCTGCCAATGATTAACTTCATGAGAAACTGAAAACCTGTGTGGAAGAAAGGGGTGCCAGCTACATCCTCATCCACAGGATCTGTAGGTCCTGCTGAGCCACATTCTTTCAGTGCTCCATGTTATCTGAGACTAAGGTGTTGTCAATCTGTGGATATATAACGGTGCCCCTTTGTGGTCTTATTCGTCTCTTGTTAAGAAGGGGGGCACTGCAACTGCTAACTTCAGGTCTCAGTTTAGCTACAACAGTCAGGGATTTGGGCAAACATGAACCCAGTGTTGCTAAGAAGTATTTTATACATGTGGTTAGTATCTACCACGGCTGACTTCAGAAAAGGATCCTTCCACGCAGTGGGTGGACCTCATTCAAGCAGTGAAAGTGTTACAGCCAAACCTCCAGCTTCCTGAGGAAGACACCAGCTCAGGACGACAGCAGCCACCTTGCCCATGTCCCCAGCCTTTGGACATGCCCGCTCACAATCACGGATTAAATTATTCCAATCTTTTTTGTTGTCGTTAATCTTTTTATTTTTTCTTTTACTGAAAATAGATTTTCTTTATACAACATATTCTGATTACAGTTTCCCCTCCCCTTATTCCTCCCAGTTCCTCCCCACTTTCCCCACCCTGCACCTACACCCTTTCTCTCTCTCTTTTGAAAACAAACAGGCATCTAAGGAATAATAATAAAATACTAAGATGAAACAAAACCAAACAACAGGTTCAGGGTAGAACACAACAACCGGAAAAGGTGCCGACGAAAAAGCACCAGAAACTCATTTAGATGCAGAGACACACGTGTTCGCACACCCAGGAATCCCGTAAAAACAAAAAACTAGAAGCCATGGTATATACGCAAAGGATCTGTTAAGTTAAAAAAAAAAAAAAGCCCCAACTTACCATTAAAAGACAAAGACCCTCCAAAGATGCCATTGAGTTAGTTTTGTGTTAGCCATCTACTGCTGGGCATGGGGTCTGCCCTTAAGAGAAGGAAGCTTGTTTCTCCAGTGAAAAGTCCCTTGGGGAAAACAAAGTTTTCATCGGATAGCAAGTGGCTATCTGTTGGAGATGGTGTCTGGGTCAAGGAAAGGGAGTTTCTTTCCTTCTCCTTTCAGCTCTGGGTGTACCTGGTGCAGACCTGGGTAGGCCCTGTACATGCTGCCTGTCTCTGGCCGTTCATGTGCGCCAGCCCTGTGGAGTCTAGAAGGCCTCTTTCCTTGGTGTCCCCACCCCCTCTGACTCTTACACTCTTTCTGCCTCCTCTTCCTCAGAGTTCCCAGAGCCCCAAGGGGAGGGTTTTGATGGAGACATCCCTTTTAGGGCTGAGTGTTCCAAGGTCTGTCACTCTCTGCATAGTGTCTGGCTGCGGGTCTGCTGCAGGAGGAAGCTTCTCTGATGATGGCTGAGCAAGGCAGGGATCCATGAGTGCATGGAATGTCCTTAGGAGTCATAGTATTGCTGTGTTCCTTTAGCAGAAGAGTAATATTTGGTTCTTCCCCTTGGCCTATCTAGTCTAAGGATCTTGGCCACTCAAGCAGTGTTAGGTGTGGGCTCCATCTCATGGAGTGGGCCTTTAGACGATCAGGTGTTGGTTGGTTACTCCCACACGCTTTGTGCCACTACTACACCCATGTATCTTGCAGACAGGCCACCACTGTAGATGGAAGGGTTTGTAGCTGGCTTAGAGGTTACCCTCCTTCTTTGATAGCATGCAGAGTACCATGAATACCAGTACAGGGGGGTGAAGGCTCTAGGCGAGCACTAGCTCAACCTCTCTGCGCTCAATGAGTCATGTAGGCACTGTCTTCAGCTACAGACCCTTTCCGTCAATTCACAGAGAACCACCTCGCCTTGGCAATTGCCCAGGCTGTTTGGGGGTTCCCATGGGACCCCCTCAGACAAGAACTTGATTAGATGTAACCCATTCCCGGTACTGAAAGCTTCATTTGATGTGGAGAGATGGCCAGTTGGGGGCTCTGTCTACTCTGTTATTTGGTGACTTCAACGCGATCACCTTCATAGACGTATATATTTTAGGACGCTTCTACAGTATTAGCTTTCCATATAATCTCTCCCATGGCCCTTAGTTTTAGCTGTCCCTCCCCATATTAGGAATCAGTCCAATCTTTACATGCACATATTTTCTTACATACAGGTATGAGTGTGTATTCTACTGGACCTGTCCTTTGTACAACCTTGGCTGGTCAAGGCATCTTGGTACATTTCTCTGACATTTATTTCCTCCTCTAAAAAACACTTACGTATTTCTACTGCTTGTTTTTCATTTTTTTTCCCCTGTAAGTGGCTTTAAAAACATTGTAAATGCTAGTCCTTTGTCATTAATAACTTTACAAGTGTATCCCCTTATTACATGGTCGGTTGTTCTGTTTGAGATTTTTCAGTGGAGAGAGGCTTTTCATTTTAATCAAGTCAAGTGTGTGGCTCCTTCCCCCTTAAAGTTTGTGGAGTCTGTGCCTTAGGAAGTCCTTTTCTAAGGGTGTGCGAGCACACACCTGCCATCCCAGCACTCGGGAGTGTGCGAGCGCACGCCTGCCATCCCAGCATTCAGCAGGTGGAGACACAGGGGTTGGGAGTTCTAAGTCATCCTCGACTCTACAGCGAGTTCATTCAAAGCCAGTCTGGGCTACATAAGACCCTGTCTTTAAAAAAAGAAAAGAAGAGGAGGAGTAGGAGGTGCAGAAGGAGGGGGAGGACAGGAGGGAGGCAGAGGAGGATCCTTCTTAATCAAGTATATAAAAATTATTTTGTTTTTAATAGTTAGTTTCTCTTTTCATTTCAGTTTCCAATCACTTTAGAGTTAGCTTTTTGTCTGTTTATTTTGTTTGGTTGGTACTTGAGATGGGAGGTCTCAGCTGAGTCTAGTCTTGAACTCCTGATCCCCCTGCCTCAGTTTCCTAAGTGAGATTTCAAGCATGAACTTGTAGTTTAAACACAGTGTGAAATCGGAATTTGGCTTTTCTCACTTGGGAAATTTCATTTTCTTCCCAGCTGGATGACCCACTGTCAGACCGCCACTGTATTCGTTGGTTCTCACATTACTGTGACAATACCCACCAGGAAAAACTTAAGAGAGGAATTCTTTCCTTTGGCTCACAGTTTCAGAGGGCTCCCTTCAGTCTTCATGGGGAAGGCTTTCTGGAACAGATCAGTCTATGATATCGGTTGAGGTTGTTCCCATCAAGGTAGAACAGGAAATAACATGCAGCAGGAACCAAGGGCTGGACATAAACTTCAAGGCCTGCCCATCATGATCTATTTCTGCCAGCAAAGCCACGTTTCAATTTCCAGTTTCCAGAACCTCCCAAAATCACACTATGAGCTGGGGACCAAATGTTCAAAACATGAATCTGTGGGGACATTTCAGATGCAACCATAACACTACCTCTCTCAGACAGTAAGCCTCCAGATACACACAAATCAGTGTATTATCCCATGTTTCTACCCCACTGGACATCTGGTCTAACCTGTGCTAACTATATACTATCTTAAATATCTATATATCTTTGGTTTGGTGAGGGGGGGGATTCCCCTTAATACTGTTGTTTCTAGTTTGGAGCTTTTGAGACTAAAACTAGGAAAGAAATTTCTGAGTAAACCACACATGAGAATAAAACTGTTGAGCGACATGGCATGGGGACTCTATAATGTGAAGAAGGTTTTGTCCCCTCTAAAGCTCCTGCTGGAGTTTAATTGCCACTGAGGTCTTAAGAGGGCAGAAACTTGATCGGACTATGTTCAGAGGTTGACTAGGGTTATATAAGGTCATCAAGGTGAAGGCCCAGCCACTGACTACTGGTGGATTTGTAAGAGCAACAGAGACATGAAGGATACACATGAATGCCCTGCCCTCTCCACTGATGGCCTGCCCTGCAGTGGACCATTGCCAGCCCAGCCATCACCACATATGGGTCCTTGACCTTGGACCGGAACTGTGAAACGAGAAACTTCATAGCTTGGCCAGACTCACAAATTTCTTTCTTTCTTTAAGAAAGAACTATATATAGCTTGTTTGTCCTTGGTCGAATCTGCCAATTTCTGAGACCTCTGAAGCACCTGACACATTCAACTAGCAGATCACACTGTCAAGTGTCCCACACCCGAGCCAACCTGGGGAGTCACAGGCATTTTATTTTTACCCATTCTGGTAGCACACAGGTAATCAACTGTGGTCTTCACCTGGTTCCCCCTCGTGAGTAACCGAGTCACAGACCCCGCTGTTTCCTTGTTCACTGGCCATGTGCATTTCTCAAACACAAGTATCTGCTCTAACCTTCTGGCCATTTTTAAACTGGGTCATTTAACTTTTCTAATTTTTTTTTTTACATTTGTTGATTGTGTGGGAAGGAGGGGGAGCATGCTAAAGTGAATGTGTGGAGGTCAGAGGGCAATTTGTGGGAGTCAGTTCTCTCCTTCCACCATGTAGGATCTGGGAAGTGAACTCAGGTCCTCAGGCTTGGCAGCAAGTGCCTCTTGTCCACCAAGCCACCTTGTCAGCCCTGAATCTTTCTGACTTGTAAAATATCTGTGGTTTTCTTCCTCCCTCCCCCACCTTTCCTTTCTTTGAAGAGAGTCTCTAAGCAGGGCACGGTGGCCCGCGCCTTTAATCCCAGGGCTCTGGGACACGGAGGCAGGTGGATCTCTGTGAGTGAGAGGACAGCCTGGTCTATATAGTAGGTTCCAAGACAGCCACAACTACATAATAGAGACCCCCCCTCTGACCAACTACATAACAACAAGACAGTCTTACTGTGTAGCCCAGGCTGTCGTGCTACGTAACTAAGACTGGTCTCAAACCCACATTTCCTTCTGTCTCAACTTCTCAAATGCTAGGATTACAAGGGTGAGCTCCCATGTCCAACTTAGAATTTCTTTATAAATTCTGCATACTAGTCCTTTGTCAAATATGAAGGATTTTCTTCTAGCCTATGATATAGCTTTTTTTAAAAAAAAAAAAAAATATGTCTTTCTGATGAGAAGTCATTAATTTTAACCAAGTTCCATCTATCAACATCTCTTCTGGAGAACGTTTTGTGTCCTACTTGAGACATCTTTACCTACCTAAGGTCACTATTTCCTAACATTCACTCTGGATTATGGTTCACCTCTAAGGAATTGCTGAGTGGTGTTAGCGGCCAACTTTGGACAGAAGAATTTCCAACTTCCCTCAGGATCCTTTATTGGAAAATGTGGTTCTCGGCCTGGCTGGGCCACTATGGTACATGTGAGTTAATTCTTGGACGGTCTAGTTCTGCTCCACTGATCTAGGCATCTGTTTTTCTTCAAGTCAGATTTATAATAACTCTGGAAATCTGGCAGTGTTGGTCTATGAACCTTTTCTTCACAATTACCTTGGCTATTCAAAGCTCTTTGCACTTCTATATGAATTTTGAATAAGAACATCAGCTTCCAAGAACAAGACCTACTAGGGTATTAAGTGGGGTTATTTCAAAGGCTTGTGTAGGTGTTGAAGGCCTGGGTCCCAGCTGGCATGGCTGTCTGTGGCTGGTGAGGCTCAGAGGTGGGGGTCTACTTTTGAAAGAGGCTGCTGGGGACAAGCCTTTGGAATGTAAGTCTTGTCCCCAGTCCCTTCCTCTCTGTCTCCGCTTTGGGGTTGTCTCCAGGAGGTGAGCAGCCTCCTTTATCACCTCTTCCACCATGACTCACTGTGGGTCCAGAAGTGATGGGGCCAGCCCAAACCAGGCTGAGACCCCTGAAACCATGAGATGAGATAAGCTTGCCTCTTAAGCTGCTTTTCCCAGGTACCCTGTCAGAGCAATGGAAAGCCTGGCTAGGACAGACTGCAACCACACTACAGACAATTGGGGAAGAACACATTATCTAAATCAAGGCTTCTTAAACTTTTCCCACTTGTGTATTTACACCCCATAAATGGTTACCTAATACTGGATATGCAGGTATATAAAATACCAATACACAGGTGTATATGTATGTGCCTGCAAGAGTTTATGTGTACCATGTGTGTGCAGGAGCCCAAGGGAACCAGAAGAGGGCAGAAGCTGTTGCTGCAGGCTGAGCTCCCTGGCTTCTCAGCCCCACATGGCCCATGAGAAGAGCTCCACACAAGCTTTTCTGCTGGACCCAGAAAATGTGCAGTGGCCACTGCAGTGACAGCCCATGAACCTGCCTAAAACAGGCCTGTGGAAGCTCCTTCCCAGGTCCACTCCCTTAGAAAGTCATCACTCTGAGGATACACTGGAACGGAAGGACCACTAATCAAAGCTTTCTTTCTATGACGTGATGGCCAAGGTCCAGACAGTTGTGAGCTGCCTTGTGGAAGCTGAGAATAGAACTCACGTCTTCTGCAGGCATAGTAAGCAGTCCTAACCACTAGGCTATCTCTCTAGCCCCCTCCACCTTTCTTTTTTTTAATTAATGGTGGAAAAAAATGTGTATTTTAGGATTAGCTGCTGGACTCAGTTCAGTTTAGATGAGCCCAATGACGTTGGCAACATCCAGAGCATCCTAACCAGGAGGAAGCCAAACATATGCCTTCTTCTCTCCACCAAGACCTAGTCAGGGTGTTGACTTTGGCCACATCAATGCCCTAGAGTTTCTTCACAGCCTGTTTGACCTGGTGCTTGTTGGCCTTGACATCCACAATGACTACACGTGTGTTCTTTCTTCTGTCTTCTCCGTGGCTGACTCAGTGCTAAGATGGTACTTGATGATGCTGGAGTGGTCAGCTTGCTACTCCTGGGCATGCTCCTGCGGGGGTATTCGTGCTGCCTCTGAAGCATCAGTCTTCAGCTGTCAGGTAGGTGACATGGCTGTGGGCAGCTCTCAACATCATCTTCTTGGATTTCAAGGCCTTCGCTTTGGCTTAAGGAGGGGCGGGGCTTCCTTCACTTTCAGAGCCGTCTTGGTGACAAGCCACCTTTGCTTTTTAGACAGGGTTTCTCACTGAACCTGGAGCTCACTAATTGGCTAGAAGGGTGGACCAGCAAGCTGCAGGGATCCTCCTGCCTCACACCACTGCTAGGATTTCAGCTTCTTGTCATCACATCTAGCTTTTCACCTGAGTGCAGGGGATCCAAAGTCAGGTCCTAATGCTTCCACAACAAGTACTTTACCCACTTAGCCATCTCCGCAGCCTCAGTCAGCAATTCTGAAAATTAAACAACCTCATACAATGCAATCCCCAAACCTACTAATCTGACACTTAGATGCTGAGGAATGGTGATAGGAAAACATCAAATGTCCTACAGTTAGACTGAATAAAATTTTTAAGATAGGTAGGTGCATTACTCCAACCCTGTCCACCTTGGTTTTCTGTTTTGTTTTTTAAACATGTTTTATTCAGTTTATTTATTTGTGTGTGGGGGCATAGCATGGGTGGAGAGGTCAGAGGACACGCTGTGGGAGTTGGTTCTCTCCCATCATGTGGCTCCTGGAGCTAGAACTCATCTCAGCAGGCTTGGCAGCAAGTACCTCTACATCCCCCACTGAATCACTGGCCCATAACTTGTTCTAATTCAAGGCAGAGTCTCTCTCTGGAACCTGGAGCTTAGGGATGGGCTTCGCCGGCTCGTCAGTGAGCCTCAGGGATCTTCGAGTCTCTATACTTTCCCAGTGCTGAGATTATAATCAAATGCATGCCTACCTTTAAAAATATTTTTTTAAAAAAAAAATGGGTGCTGGGGATTGATCACAGGTTTTCACACCTGCACAGCAAGTGTTTTTTTTTTTTTTTTTTTTTTTTTTTTTTTGGTTTTTTTTGTTTTTTTTTTTGGTTTTTTCGAGACAAGGTTTCTCTGTGTAGCTTTGCGCCTTTCCTGGAGCTCACTTGGTAGCCCAGGCTGGCCTCGAACTCACAGAAATCCGCCTGCCTCTGCCTCCCGAGTGCTGGGATTAAAGGCGTGCGCCACCACCGCCCGGCGCACAGCAAGTATTTTACAAATTGAGCTATCTCCCAAGTCCTGCATTCCAGGTTTGGGGTAAGAGGACTTTCTGACTTGGCTTAAAGAAACTCATAAAGGGCTGGGCGTTGGTGGCGCATGCCTTTAATCCCAGCAATTGGGAGGCAGAGCCAGGCGGATCTCCGTGAGTTTGAGGCCAGCCTGGTCTACAGAGCGAGATCCAGGACAGGCTCCAAAGCTACACAGAGAAACCCTGTCTCAAAAACAAAAAAAGAAACTCATCAAGTTTCAGCATTTGTCTTAGCAGTAAACTAATGGGAACTGTTGGTTGTTTACTTCGGCCCTAGCACCATGTGGACAGTGTTTTGTTTAACCCGCACACCACAGAAGCTGGATTTTTAAATCTAGAGTTAAAAATGGGGACTTATTTTAAGTGAAGCCTAGATATTTAAATGGCAATGCTCAGACAGCATGGGACGGAGCTGGGATTTCATTCTGGCTGGCAGAGAGCACAGCAAACACAGTGATCCACTACACTGTAGTATCTAAGTATCTCTATAACAACGATAAACACATGAAATCAGGACACACTCACTCTCATCACATTCCTAGAGCCTGCTGCATCCCTAACCAGCTAACCTTAGAATAGGGATCAGGGCAGGAACAGGGTCAAGATGTTCACCAAGCAAATTCCTTGGAGGCAAAACTAAAACAAAGTCACTTGGTTCTGGCAGCTAAATGTCTGGTCACGTCACTCCCTTAAAATAAACATCCACTGCTTAATTTGGCTGATAAACTCTTAATCATCTAGCCATGCCTACTGGAGGTCTCAGCCTGGAGTTTTATTATTACCCATTTCAAACTCTATGCCTTGGCCACAGGGGACCAACTCTAGCCAGTTTTTCTTTCTGTCTTTGGGAAACTTAGATTCAGATATGCATGCTCTTTTTGACTTTGGGGGGGGATTTTTTGGAGGGTGGTGATGATGGAATGTGAGTGTGCAAGCTTGTGAATCTGTAGGTGTGCATACCCATGTGCACGCATGTGAAGGCCAGAGCGGGCTATTTGGAGTCTGCCTCTCCCATGCTCCACTTTATTGCCTAGACAGGGTTTCTCACTGACCCAGAAGCTCACCTTTTCAGCAAGGCTGGCTGGTCAGGGAGCACTAAGGAGTCACCTGTCCCCACTCTCCAATGTTGGGGTTACCTCCAGGGCTAGCTTTCCACATGGGTGCTAGAGATTTGAACTTGGGTCCTCATGCTTGCAGAATAGCACACTTACGTCCCAAGCCTTCTCCTTATCCCTACAAATTTTTACTATAAATCTACAACTTTTCCAAAACCAAAGGAGCTGTGTGAAACTCCCACTACCTAAACCTAAGACAACTGAAACATCAAAGCAATTATAGTAGGGGACTATCACCCTCTGAACTGGACACCTTGTGGCTGCACCGATGTGAATTAGTAACTGAATACATTTGAATTGCTTCAAAAAGAACGAGATGGTTAGTCTCAAAAAGTATCTCCCTGAACATCTTTATCATTCTGAAAGAAACACTTTCACAGCCTGGCACACTCTACTTTAGTCAAAAGTGAATCAAACTGAATTTTATCAATGGGGGAGGGAGGTGGAACTTAAAATGTGCATCACCTGTGACCTTACTGCCACACACAACTCCTGCCAAAGACACGCAGCTCTAATCGTGAGGGAACATCACACATGCCCAAACTGAAGAACATTCTGCAAAGTACCTGGCCTGGGATCTTCAAAAAGGTCATGGACAGACTTGAGCGGTCACTTCAGACTGAAGGAGGCCAGAGACACAGAGTGACTAAGCACATGAAGTGTCGGAACTGAATGAACCCTTTCACTGCACAGGACATGACGGGCAGCTGGCCAGACCTAGACACAACCTGAGGTTAGGAAGCTCCAGGGGGACCTTGACGGTGGCGGCGGTGTGGTTATATCAGATGATACTCCAGTTTAAAATACATACATGGTAAAGTACAGTCATGTGTCACATAATGATGTGGTCAAATATGGTCTAGATATATAAGGACCATGATTCCATAAGACTGCAGGGTGTGTGTGTGTGAAAGTTCCTATCACATACCAGTCCCATAACTGTGCTAAGGCTGAATCATGTAGCAACACTCATACATCCATGGTGATGCTGGTATAAACAACCAACAGCACTGCCAGTCATATTAAAGTACAGGCTGTATAATTACAGACTGTAGAGTATACGACATTTGCAGCCAATAATCAACAACAACGCTACTCGACTAGGTATTCACTATAGCATTCTTGGAAGCATTTTACAGATCACCTGCTTATAAAACAGTTTACTGTAAAGCAGTATGCCACCTTGGGTCAGGAATAGTCTCATGTGTTCACCCCAACTCCTGACTGCTGGGGGGCATCTGCAGTCACTTACCTCCACCATGCAGGTCTGTGAAAGGGTGTGCTATGTTCCCCACACAAGGGCAAAACTGCTGAACGGGACCCCTCCATGCACACCCTCCTTACACGATACGTGACTGTATCTGGGTGTGTGTGTGTGCACTGGGTTGGTGCACTGCAGCAGTTCTGGTGAAGGAAAACTCCCTGTGCTGTACTCACAACTTTTCTGGAAGTTTGAAATTTTATTTCAAAATCTAAAGCACTCCAGCTTCACACGTTCTTGTAACAGTCACCACTTTGACTCTAGCTCAGGCTGCAAAAACTCCCAAAGTAGGGGAAGTGGAGACTAATTTGAATTTTTTTTTAAGTAGTTAGACAGGCAGGATAATAGAAGATCCAAAGTCCAGGTAATAAAAAGCAAACTGATAGTCAGAGGAGCTGGTGGGGGCGGAGTGGGAGGCACTGGGAGAGGAAAGCGTGAAGGCAGGCACAAACACAGGTTCAAACAATGCCTAGTGGGTTCGGACAGTGTTCTGGTACTCAGGTGGAAACAAAGTTTAACACAGAAAGTGACAATAAGGTTGAGCAGGGAACAGTTCAAAATCTACGGTAACTTCACCCAGGAACACCATGCCTAGAAGAGAAGTTCAGGGGCTCAAGAAAGTTGCCCCTGAATCCAACAAAAGAAAAACCATTTTTCTTATAAAGAAATGCCAAGGTAAGGTTCTTAACACACTTAAAGAAACTATCTTTAACGCCTTTCCCCCCGCGCGGGGGGGGGGGGGGGCGGGGGAGGGAGTGGGCAGAGGCAAACAGATCTCTGTGAGTTTGAGGCCAACCTATACCCAGTGAGTTCCAGGTGAGATCCAGGACAGAGAAGGCTACACAGAGAGACCCTGTCTCAAAAAAACAAACAAAAAAAAAAAAACCAACACCAAAACAAAAAAGACAAAATACAAAATCTTTAATCAATCTAAATATTTGTCAATGTGTGTGTGTGCAGGTATGTGTGCAGATGTGCATGCATGTGTGCATGGACCTGTGTATGGACATGCATGTGGAGGCCAGCAGGATGACAACAGGTGTCTTCCTCGGTTGCTTTCTATTTTATTTTATTCTTCCAGTAAACCTGGATCTCACTTCAGCTAAACTGGCTGGCCAGAAGCCCCTGGGATCCTCCTGGCTGGCTCCCCAGCACTAGGCTAACAGGTGCACACCATATCCAGCTTTTGTGTGGGTGCTGAGCTATACGCCTCAGGTCCTCAGTCACATGGGAGCAGCTACGCTGACTAAGCCATCTCTCATCTTCCTAGCCTCTGGCCTTCTTATTTCATTTGTCAGGCTCCCCTGTATGGAGCCTCAACCGGGCCTCCTCTTCCGCCACCTTCTGAGTTCTGGGTTTACAGGTGTGCGCCATTACACCCAGCCCCCCACCACTACCACCAAAAAAAAAAAAAAAAATCTCTTAAAAGAAAATGTTGGCCAACAGCTACTCTGTGCCAGCCACAGTACCCCAGAGTGACAGACTAAGAGCAGAGATGACGTGTTTCCGGACTGACATTTTCAAAAACAACATTAAGAAGCCTGATTCACATTGCTGCCCAGAGGTCCCGCCATCTCCACACGCAGGTGTGGTTGCATAGGTCCCTCATGAAAGTTCTCAGGAGCTGTGCTGGAGCTCTGAACCAGGTGTGTAATGCTAGCACCCTGGAGGCTGAAGCGGGAAGGCTGTAAATCTGAGGCCAGCCCGAACTACTCAGTGAAACCATTTTTTTTTTAAGGTAAAAGAAGACAAAAAGAAGAGAGGCGAAAGGAAGTTCAGTGGCTTTAGGTCCCCACAGGGTCTGTGTTTACCGTGGCTCATGATTTGGGAGTACAGGGCACCCTGGAGAAGGGCGAGCAGTGGCAGAGACTAGACGGGAGGCAGGGCACACTATAAACTGTAAGGTTCACTTCTCTAGAGAGGTTCCACCTCTTAAAGGTTTCACAACCTTCCAAAACAGTACTGTGAGCTGGAGGACCAAGAGTTCAATCACATGAGCTCATGGGGGGCATCTTACAACCAAACCAGAATTCGGTCTAGACGCAGGTGATATTCCACAGGTGATGGATGTCCCACGACACAATCAGAATGGCACTGGCCACCAACAACATGTTCCAACCTGGTCTACAATCCTCGAGTGAGATCAGGGATAAGCCACAAGAGATGCATAACCCCTTGAAATTACTCATGGATTTCAGTGGTTATGAATAAGAGCACTTTTTGGAGAGAAGATACAGCTTTCAGCAGACTCATAATTGTTATTACTTTAAGTGAATGGGACAATTTCCCTGGCAAGAGCTAATGCAGTCATACACTACAGCACATCTTCATGCATTCCACAGTGTGAGCTTGTCGGGCACATAAACAGATGTGCAGCGCTTCAGAATAACACAGGTAGTCCCTTTCCATTCTGCATCTCTTGGCAGCTTCTAGGTTAAACAGTGCTGACACAGAGGTGCATATGATATGATCCCTGTCCTTTGACACACTTACAAGTAGGGCCTGTGGAAGAGGATTTATAGGTGTAGCACTGTGTGAGATAAGAACACAGGCTTTGGAATCAAACAAGAAGCTAGCTCTCCACTCTACCCCTAATTAGCTCATTGGTCTCAGGCAACTTGTTCAATGTTAAACTTATATCTGTTTCCCTATCAATAAAATGGGAGTAAGGAATTTTGATTGTGCAGCCTTGAAATGACATGTAGAGACAAACTGTATTGAGTCTGTGATCCAGGTGATGGTAAACACACAAAAATTTTTAACCTATTATTATCACAGATACCCAGAGGAAAGAGAACTCTACGGGCTTCTCAATCCTACTAGACTCAAGCTGGGGAGCCACATTTTAAGAGACACCATGGCGGCCAGGCGGCGGTGGTGCACTCCTTTAATCCCAGCAATTGGGAGGCAGAGCCAGGCAGATGTGTGTGAATTCGAGGCCAGCCTGGTCTACAGAGTGAGTTCCAGGACAGGCACCAAAACTACACAGAGAAATCCTGTCTTGAAAAACCAAAAAAAAAAAAAAAAAAGAAAAGAAAAGAAAAAGAGAGAGAGAGAGAGACAGACAGACAGACCGATCATGGCAAAGGGGTGATGGTGTGTATTCAGAGAAAATAACTAAGGTGATCAGGAGACTTGGAATCATGTCCTAAAGACAGTGAGCTGAAGGGTGCTAATTATTAGTCAAAAGGGAATCAATGGTCACAATTCAAAGGAAACAAATTTTATACCCTCAATATAATTACGCAATGTATAATGATGGAAGTTGTCTGGGATGGGGTAGGACTGCTCATCGCGCCTCCTGTGAAACAAAAGGTGTTGACAACGTGCTCAGTGGGACAAGGGTACTAACCGCTCAATGCTGGTAAAGGTAGGAAGAGAGCACCGACTCCACAAAGCTGTCCTCTGACCTCCACAGTCACATACACAACAGTTCCTAACACTTGTTAGCGCTCCAGAGACGGCTCAGCAATGAAAAGCACTTGCTCCTGTTCCAGGAAGACCAGAGTTCAGTTCCCAGGACCCACGTGAAGCAACTCACAACCTTCTGTAACTCTAGCTCCAGGGGATCTGATGCCTTTGGCCTCTAGTGACATGCACATCTGTGCATGCAGACACACACCTACACACAATTAAAAATAAACTTTTGGAAAGTGTGCTAGAATCCCTCCTGTGAAACAAGAGATGTCCTCTACATCCCGGAAGGATGGGAAACGCTGAGACTTTACATGTGATTAAGATTCTTTGTTAGACCATGGCTTGTTGTAGCAGAACCAATTCGAGGTCCAGAGGGGGCTCAGTCCGTAAAGCATTGGCCTTGCAAGTGCAAAGTCCTAAACTTAACCCCTAGAATGCACATAAAGAAGCCGGGGCATGGTGGCATGTGCTTGTAATCCCAGCACTAGGGAAGGGGACACAGGTGGATTCCCTGGGGCTCACTGGCCAACCGGTCGAGTCCAGTTGGTGAAACTGTCCTCCTGCCTCCGCACATGCAAACACATATTCATGCACACACATACACCTTTTTAAGAAGAACCAGTCTGTAAGGAGTGAAGAAACAAAGAGAACCAAGGGCTCAAGCAATCATGACACCTGGAGGGAGGTCAGCTGTGGGGGTGGGGGTGGGGTGGGGGGGGTAAGCACTCTCAAAGGACTCTAGCTCAGCCTCTCAGCCTTTTGTCAGTTCTGACACGGTCCTCTGCCAGTACATTTCTGCAACGTGTGCCCCAGGGAGGAGAAAGATTATTTTCCCTAAAGAACAATGTGTGTGTTTGTTTATTTTTTTGTTCTCTGTGTGTGCTCATGCGCACAGGCGCACACTGCACAACTCACAGGAATCAGTTCTTCCCTTCCACCAGGTGGGTCCCAGGCTTAGGAGCAAACCCCTTTCCCCACGGAGCCACCTCGGCAGGCAGCCGGTCTCCTGTGTTGTACCCGGATGAACTGATCGCTCTGGGGAGGGCACTACTATGCAGAGATGGGCTGAGGTCCAGTTACTGCCTGTTTTTTTTTTAACCAGTTCCTCAGGCAGAGGGGAAGGATCAGGTTCTTTGGCTGTTGTCACTTCTGTGAGGTGAACAAGAGAGGAAGCCCATCCACGCCACAGCCGGGTAGAAGTGGATCTTCAGGGGGAAAGCCGGGTGCTGCTTAGACAGGCAAGGGGGGGCGGGGATCTGTTTAGGCAAGAGCATCCTTTTGTCAGCATTTAAAAGCCTGTGACTGTATAGGACATGGACGAAGGAGGCCTACTGAAAAGAGGAAGAGGCCAGAAGGAGGGAAGAGTAGGGAAGGATGATGGGCAACTGCTTGGTTCAATGAATATGTACTAATAAAAACGAAAAGTAAAGAAACACAGAGATTTTACTCTTTTAAAGAGACAACCGAGGAAGGATTAAAGAAATCCTGTGGCTGGCTACTGTGGGTAGTGCCACTCCTAGTCAGGTGGTCCTGAGTGGTGTAAGAAAGCCTGCTGAGCAAGCCATGGGGAGCAAGCCAGGAAGCAGCTTTCCCAGGCTTCTGCTTCGGTTCCTGCCTCCGGGTTCCTGCCTCCGGGTTCCTGCCCTGACTGCACCCCTGGCTTCCCCTGATGATGAACAATAAACTGTAAACTGAAACAACCCCCTTTTTTCTGTCATGCCTTCTAGCTACACTGACAGGAAGCCAAGTAGGCCAGCCCTTAATGTGATCTTTTAAAATAAATGAATGAACACACAAACTCATCTAGAACTAGAGTATTTCAAATATCTGATTAATAATTAAACACAGCCATTTTATAACAGTTAAGTATGAAGTTTCAGTACAGGTAATATAATATAGTCTCTCCTGGTGAAAAATATATAATAAAGTTAAACTTTGATTAGTAAATTGAAAACAAAATCTAGCCAGGTGGTGGTGGTGGTGGTGGTGGCCCACGCCTTTGATCCCAGCACTGGGGAGGCAGAGGCAGGTGGATCTCTGAGTTTGAGGCCAGCCTGGTCTACAGAGTGAGTTCCAGGACAGCCAGGGCTGTTATACAGAGAAACCCTGTCTCAAAAACAAAAAAACAAAAGAGAACAGAAAAAAATACAGCCATTAAGGAAAAAAAAAAATCACTGTCAAGGGGAGTTAGTAAAAGACAAAACCCAAAAGGAAAAAAAAAAGGTTATAGTGAACATGTTCACGAAAATACAACACAAAAATTGGATTTTACTGGACAAGTAAAAACAGCCAATATTAAACAAAAATTATCTACTGGACTTTCATTTCATTATTTTTTGAAGTTAACACAGTTAAGCCTACTTTACTTACATATGTTACATCGGCCATTGTCAGTTATGAACAAGTACCTGAGGATGGGGGGCTTCTGGTGGAAGTGGAGGAGGGTCAAGAACACGCTCCAACATACTTTACATGTAACCTAACACTGATCTGTTTAGACTTCAAAACTGTGTATCAGAGCTACCAAAGCATTTTATTATACACACTACCAGAGAAAAGAAGGATGTCAGGACATGTCAGGAAACCTTTGCTAAACCACTAACTGGCAGTTCTGTTTTGACTTTTTTAGGTGAATCTCCAGTTCTGAAAGAAAAAGTGGCATAAGAATTGAGCTTGGGGACGGGCGGTGGTGGCGCATGCACTTGGGAGGCAGAGCCAGGCGGATCTCTGTGAGTTCGAGGCCAGCCTGGTTTACAGAGAGTTCCAGGACAGGCTCCAAAGCTACACACAGAAACCCTGTCTCCAAAAACCACAAAACAAAGAATTGAGCTTGGTGTAAGAATTTAAATGACTTCACTGAAACATCTTAGCTTAAACCAATTTTTTGGCTAGTTTAAGCTTGCTACTTTTACAGAAAATCCTGAGACTTAGCGTCAGCGTAAGTTTATAACAGAGAAAAGAAAAAAATACATCCCCCACCCTCAGACAATCACAGATGTGAGTCTCCAAAAGCCTTCTGTCATGGTCGATACGAGGTAGGACTGAAATAGTTCCTAAGACCCTCGGGTTTATTTTCCACCTCTTTTGGGAACACAAATGCAAAAGATAACAGTCAGGCAAGAACAGGCAGAACTGACTCGAATTTGCATTAAATATTTTTAGACTTCATGCAGGGAAATGTTAGAACAGAAATAGTTGACATTCTACAGAGGAAATCCAGACACTTCTCCATCTTCTGCTAGATTGTCTATCAGAGTCGATACTTGTCTAATTTGTTTTGTAGACAAGCCATCTGCTTCTCCCAAGCCCCCCCCCACCTCCCCCTAAGCTCCATGGAGACCTTCCCTATTCATGAGCGGGAAGGCTGCCTTTCCCTTGTGGAGGTGCTTTGGGTAGTGACCCAAAACATCACCCGACAGAGGAAACTGGGCAGTGTGGTACCTCTAAGTGGAATGGTGAGATGTTCCCACCTAGACGAGGTGATGAAGTTGTAGGCTCATGTTTATTGTTTCTACATAAGGTCTACCAACAGTAATGAGGGAGGCGTTTGTCATCGTCTGTGAGTCACAGAGAACCTACAACTGTCACTAGCCAGTCCTCTTGCAACTTTGTGTACGGACCACAAAGGAATTTCATAAATCCGCCCTATCTGGATTTATGAAATTCCTTTTGAGGGCTTATCTACCAGGGCAGCTCACCACATTTAGTTTACATAGTCGAATACCTATATGTGAAATGTGCAAGCATCTGCACATGTAGAAAACCTAAAGAATATTACATTGTTTCATGTTTTTGATAAAAACAAATGCATATGCATACATGTGCACAAGAAAAGGGAGAAAGATAACATCTCGGAGGCTGTAGCTCAGCTGGTAAGAGTGCGGTATGCATTCATGAAGTCTTGGAAGAAATAAACACACACACACACACAGAGGACTATTTTGCTGAGTGTGTGATGCACGCCTGAAATCTCAGCACGTGGTGGGTAGAGGAAGGAGGATCAGGAGTTCAAGACTCGCCTGGGATACTTGAGATGCTGTCTCCAAAAGAGAGAGAGAGAGAGAGAGAAAGTGAGGGAAAGACAGAGAGACAATGGGGGTGGTAGGTGAAACTATGACTGAGAATGAATGAATATGAACCCCAGGTAAATCCTCCAAATTCTCCAGATCTCCTACAATAAGCTTTTAACTTTCGCAACCAGAAAATAAAAGTTAAATCGATCCAGGCTTTCTAATCCAGAAGCAACAGTTAATCTGGATAAAAGGCACGGAGCAGCTTAACTTTAAACTCCGCACAAGCCACTGAGGAACAGATCCTGCCATACTTGGTTTGGCAGAAGGCTGCAAGAGTCTCCGGCGCAGTATCAACCTCCGTTCTCTGCGGCCTTAGCAAGCGGAGCAAAGTTGTTTCATACAAACTTGGTCAAGTGCTCCTGCAGCAGAACTCTCCCAGCTTTCCCGTGACCCCGCCCCCGTAGCAATCCAAGTCCCCAGCACCCTAGGCGGGACCCCTTCCCTTCTCGAGAGAGGCTCCGGAAGCCAGTCCCCTAAATCTGAGCTCCCCAGCTTCCCTCCACGCGCCTTCACCTACAACAGCCGCGGTGGGCTGGAGGGAACACAAAGTCCCGGCCAGGCGCGGCGGCAGCCGCCCTGGATCCCACTCCATCCCCCACCCGACCCTGCAGGAGCGACTCCGCCTTTCCCAGCCTCAGTTTCCCAACACGCTGCTCTCGTAGGCAGCAGAAGGGTTTCGTCGAGGCAAAGGGTTCTTGGGCTCGGCGCGCATACCTTCCTCCTCTCTCTGCCTCTCCCAGGCGCAGGGACCAGCATGGACTCCTCCGGGTTGCGGTGTCCCCAAGCCCAGCCCGCTCGCCCCAGCCCGGTGCCCCTACCTGGGAGCTGCTGTCCTGGGGCAGGTTTTTCACCAGAATTTTCCGCCGGTTGCTCAGCTCCCGCCGCATCCGCTGCAACCGCGCGGCCACCTCCTGGGGGTGCAGCGCGGCCACCTCTCCCGGGCGCAGCGCGGGCTCCGCGGCCTC
>CABHPH010140624.1:1000-14759 GCA_902168325.1 Peromyscus nudipes | reverse complement strand
ATCAAATCAATAGACAGATTTGGTTTTATATAACAACTAGTGATTAGAAAAAAAACTATGAACTTTTAATTATTTTTCTTAGCAACAATGGTTAAACTACTATAAATACATAAGCCAGCTTTTTTAAAAAATATGGTAGGTATTAGAATAATTTTTAAACAAGTGTGATTGTCTTAGTTGCAGTTACACTGTCTAGCAGTTAGTTTCCTTTTCAGTAGGAGGTTCACTGATAAATTAACTGTAAAATGTGTGTACATATGGTATATTAGACTTGTCTAACCTGTGACATATAATCACAGGTAGTTTTCTTTAATTTTACTCAAACAGGACTTGCCAAGACCAACAAATGTGTTGAAACTTGAAGGAAATGAAATTCTACCTTTTGTGTAACTCAAAGGAATTTTTTTGTCCTCTAATACAACATTTCATTTATACATTGTCTTCAGGGTATGCATTCCTATCTAATAGGAACGTCTAACGGCTGAAGTTTAATTGTCTCCATAAGTACTCTGCCTTCTGTGAATGAAGTAGCTAAGCTTCTTAAAGCCTCTGTGAATATTTTTGTTAGTTTGGTTAAAGTAGGACTGACAGCAATTATTATTAATAGTGTTTGTAATATGGGAGCGACTGACTGATCTTTACCAGCTATTCCATTGTCATTAATCATTACCTATTTAGATACATTACATTGTCCTGACTGTGAACACTGCAGAACTGTAATGCTCAGTAGTTTTCTTTCAAGGCTGTGGAGAAGGGAGAGGAGTGGGGAGAGGCGATGCTTTTACTGCTGTTGTTCTCGAGAAGAGCGTCTTCACCCTCTAATCAACAGTGCTCCCGGTTGTATTGTTTCAGGCAGGGTTAATAGACTCCATAGCTATTTGCCGTAAGACTCTGGAGAGATGTTTTTGTTGTTTCTTTCTCAGCTTTTATAGATGGAAACAAACATTTAAGACATGTTTTCCACCTTCAGGAAGTTTAAAATACAGTTAATTTGGGCTATAGACTAGCCTTACAAATTAATCTGTTTGTAGTAATTAATGGGGAAGGAGAAATGAAATATGCCAAATAGGAATCACAAGACATATATCTACATTAGAGCCACATCTTACAAGGTGACTATTCTTCTAGTTTCTGCATCTAGAATATGTGGATCTCTTAGTGGGAAGAAAAAGAATTAAGCTAATGTCTAAGGTACTGCCTCCAAGTGCACCGACTTTCCTGGATAGCAAGGTACAGGCCTGGACCACTTTCATTGTGCCAGATGTCCTTGCTATTTAAGGTAGAAAGGAAGAAAAATCTGTCAGTGAGTGCCAGTGGACTGGAAATACAAAAGAGTCAGCTAGTCTCTAGTTTGCAGGATACAGAGTTATAGGGCATACACCGGAGTAGTGGATGAGTTTCACCAGGGATATGGTCTTCAGAAGATTTCTGAAAAAGGAGATGTTTAGGCTGGAGGGTGTAGCTCAGTGGTAGAATATTTTCCTTAAAATCAGAATCACAGGCCAAGTTTTCTTTTTCTTTTTTTTTTTTTTTTTTTGTTTTTTTCGAGACAGGGTTTCTCTGTGTAGCTTTGCGCCTTTCCTGGAACTCACTTGGTAGCCCAGGCTGGCCTCGAACTCACAAAGATCCGCCTGGCTCTGCCTCCCGAGTGCCGGGATTAAAGGCGTGCGCCACCACTGCCCGGCAGGCCAAGTTTTCAAAGGCAAAGAACTGGGTGGGGACAATGTGCCAAGTGTATGCTGGTGGAAGGGCACAGAAGATTGGAAGCGCATGGTGCTTTCAGGAACCGATGGGACTAGAACCTGGGAATAGCAAGTAACAATGATCACTCTACCAAGTGATCATTTTCTTTGTTCTACAAACACAAGTTATTTTGTATCTCACAGATGTGCCATGTGAGCTTACTGTGTAGAAGCTATTTACAGTTATTTGGATTTCAGGAGTTTTTTAATGGGTTTTAAGTTCAGTTCCATTTTGTTTGTTGTTATTAAAGTATAATAAGGACCCAGTGCATCCCTGACAAGTGAATATGTAAGACTGGGAATTATCTTTGTAGATTAGTTCATGAACTTAACTCTCTGTGGTCCCTACATTATAAAAACACCATTGTTCTTGAGAACACCTATCTTCTTTAGTCTGTAGCCAGAGTTTTGTTCAAACCGTGTGCTTTTTCAGCTGTCAGCTTCTAGAGAGACAGCTGGTAAGAGATCAAGGGGTGACAGTCTTCAAGGGAAGACTGTGGACAGTGGTGTGCGTCTGTGGAGACCGTGAAGGGCCAGCTGAAAGAATTCAGACGGACTTTGTCATCCCAGGTGTGAATGCACATCTCTTAGCCATCTGAGGAGAATAGAGAAACTAATGGAGATTAGTCTAGTTGGAGAGCTCTTTTCTTGTTATTTTTGCACTACTAAAGTTTGAACCTAGAATTTTGTGCATACTAGTCAAGTGTGGTGCCATGAGCTCCCTCACTTCTGTTTTTATTTGTAAGACCAAATAGTAAATGTTGAAACTGCACATCAGAACACATACAGGTAATGCAGATTGAGCTTTGTCATAGAAACTGTGATACTCTTGCCATTCTTCAGTGTGTTTCAAACTCTTGGGTATTTTCTCCAGCATATTCATTAATCCGTAATGCTATCATGGGAGTGTTAGTAAATGTTCCTTTTTTTTTTTTAATTTTCATGACAGTATTGTCAGCAAAAATGACTTACATATGTAATTGGTTGATGCAGTTGCCTAGGCTGGTGAATTTCACTTTTTTGTTTGGTTACTAAGTCACTGAAACACTGGGTCAAAGTTTTATGACCTGTCCTTGGAGATAGTACTGACTGGAGGGGTGAGGGGGGCAGGCAGATAATTGTGTTTCTCAGTTTTTAATTAATTAATCAATACCCTGCCTCTTTCCTGAAACAAATTTCAGATGTCTTAAAATTAAATAAATTTAAAAAAAGATAAGGGGAGAGGGTAGAGTTGTAGGTCAATGACAGTTTCTTAGCATGTGGAAGGCCCTGAGTCTGGCCACCTATTTATGTCTGAGAACGAGATAAATGAGGAAATTGGGGAGAAGAGAAAAGCCAGATAAAGTGGAATTCATATTGTAAGACATGAGCTGTATATTTGCTTCTAGAGTTATCAAAGATCCAGCCATAGGAAAACATGGAATGTCCATCTCTATAAGACTGACAGATACCACATAATACACAAGAAGCCATGTGCTATGTCCCTGGTCCTGAAAGGAAGGGACATTTATGGAATGTCTTTGATCATATCCAGGCAGCACAAGGTCATTACTAGTTTACAGTTTCTGTGGTCTGGCTTAATCCTGTCATTCTACATTGAGAACAGAGGAGAACACTCACATGGTCAGGACTGTCCGTAAGAGTCTTGTAAATATCTAACATGGCAGTTATTCTTAGCCCAGGCTGTCTTGGAACTTGCTCTATAAACCAGGCTGGCCTTGAACTCTGAGATCCACCTGCTTCTGCCTCCCAAGTGGTGGGATCAAAGGCATGTGCCACCACCATCCCAGCTTTTGTTCTATCTTTAAAAGCAAATTACTGTTTCTTTAGGGGATTTATGGAATGAGAAAATTGGCTTTCATTTAGGTACCAAATTGCACTAAAAATTGTCATCTTCACAGCCCAGGAATGATTGTAGGCTATATTTCTGGCATGAGAGAAGCATGCACAGACTGAGGTGACTGAGAACGCAACTGTAGGTCATCTTTCTGCTGGGCACTCATGGCACACTATAACCCCTCCCCTGTTCCCTCTCTCCCTTCCTCTCACTTGAAGTTGCACATGTAAAGTTTATGTGGTTGTTGCTGGCTTCATAGGATCTGTAGAGAAGAGCAGCATGCTCTCTTGTCCTCTACCTAGTCCTAGAATATTGTTTCCCATAACCCAGTGCAAGGTCCATATTGGGTAGTGGCAGATCCATAAGCAAGAGTTCATCTAGACTGGATTTTGATTGTCCTGGGGTATGCAAGTACTAGAATCAGAGAACTTTCATTGGAATTATGGCTCTGGCATTCATTGGCCAGGTGATGTGGGTAAGCAACTCCTTCTCTTACATTGCCTATAAAATGGATCTTAAGATTGTTTCGATGGTCATGAGAGAACACGAGTAAGGACTAACAGCAGTGCCCCACACGTAGTAGCTACACAGTCTACACTGCAGCTCCTGACTTCTGTTTCATAATGAAGAAGCTGGAGTAGACAAATCTAGCTTCCCCTGCCTCGAGTAGGTAAAGCAGTTTTGGGGATGGGACATTTGGAAGTCAGTCAGTCCCATGTGTCCCCCCATCCCACCCCCTCCTCCCACTCCAATGTATAACAACTTCATCTTCTTCCAGGGAAACAGCACCCAGAACGATCTTCCAGAGAGTCCTGGATATCTTAAAGAAATCTACTCATGCTGTTGAGCTGGCCTGCAGGGATCCTTCCCAAGTGGAGCATCTGGCTTCCAGTCTTCAGCTAATCACTGAATGCTTCAGATGTCTTCGGAATGCTTGTATAGAGTGTTCTGTGAACCAGAATTCAATCAGGTAGTGACACATTTCTCTGAGTGTTTCTTATGTGTTGGCTAATGTTTTGGCTTTAGAGTATTACCCGTTGTTTTTACAAAGCTGTCCTTTACCTCTACAGGGTAACATCCTTTATTTCTTGTATTCTCTTGTTTAACAAGAGGGATTATTCAGCTTTCCTGTTTGTAATTTGTAACTTGTTTTGAGGTATTTGATTCTTCCTATGGCAGTGATTTGCTTTTGGCATTGGCTCCATATTTCTAGGTTCAGCCTGCCTGAGTTCACATGTAGTTCTTGGCCTCCTTTTAACTGTAAATGTTTGGTTACCCTGTATTTACATTGAGCAGGAATATTTCATAAGTTCCTGAGATTACCTGTCTTAAGACTCTAAAGCTCAGAGCACTTTCTGTTTTAAGCTGGGTCTGTTTTTGAGAAGTGTTAAGTCCTGAGCAGAGGATGCTCTCTGCTGCGCTTTCCTTTGTACAACTCTCATGCCTAGAGCCCAGCTGCTTTTCCTTGGTGGTTTTTTTTTTTTTTTTTTTTTTTGTTTTTGTTTGTTTTTTGTTTTTTTCCTGAGACAGGGCATAGAGATACACCTGGCTCTGCCTCCCGAGTACTGGGATTAAAGATGTGTACCACTACTGCCTGGCTTTTATAGAACTCTTGCTTTTATAGAACCAACTTCTTATTACTTTTTTTTTTTTTTGAACAGTATTTTACTTGAAGTCGGAAGCCACGAGCAGGATGCTCACCTTTCTTTCCTGGATTTGCATCTAGACAGGGCCTCAAGGCCTCTCCATCACTCTTGTGATGGGTAAAGTTGAACTGGTCCAGGAGGCATTTGATTCCCATGGCTACTTAGACAGTCTTACACCTGAGGCTTTAATATGATTAATGAGATTTTTAAGATGAAAGGAAAGGAAGAAAAGCTGGAGTTGTTTTAATATCAGTGCTAAAACAAATCTGTCATCTTTTACAGAAAATGGATAGAAATAACAATAATCTTGTTAATAATAGTTAATACTTTGCTTTTTTTTAGCTAATTAAAATTGTAAACATTTTTAAGATTTGTTTTTTATTTTTATGTCTGTGTGTCTACCACATGTGTATTATTGGTGTCCATGGAGTCCAGATGGGGGTGTGGGATCCTCTGGAGCTGGTGGGTATGGAGACTGAACTTGTATCCTCTGGAAGAGCAGCCAGTTTTTGAAAATGCACCCTTATGTTCTGGAAACATCGACCAGAATGCCAGTTTCTTTTATACTTTCCCAGGTGGAGAACGACAGGGAAAGGTGGACATCTTTGCTGGGCTGGTCAGCATGGGGAAAGGTTTGGTTCTAGGAGCTTTACTTGCAGTACCTTGTTTTAATCCTTAGGTGTTGTAGTAATCCTGCAGAGTCACTGTATCCAGGGTAAACATTAGAATGGATAGTTGTTTTCTAGAAGTACTTTGACCTTGAAGAAATCATTCTGGAAAACAGTGATTGTTTTCCGTCAATTGTAGAATTGTTTTTCGGAGGGAGCATTACAGCCTGTGCATGACTTTGGTCACAAGACTCTCCTGGCACACCTGGGCACTGCAGATGGTACACAATAAGGACTGAAGTAGCAAGGGCCTGATGCTTTCCTTTAGAGAAACGACGAGATTAGATTAGAGACCTTGGTATGAGGAACTTGTTTACTCAAAAAAAAAAAAAATCTTAGTGTAACAATCAATAAATATGCCTTTGTCTGGCTGTGGCAGGTTCAGTCCCCCAGAGGCTGGACTTCCCTGCTGCCACACAGGCCTAAAAAACTCATTTTGGAGTGACCTCTTTCTTCCACCGACTTGTGCAACATGGAACACCCGAACACTTGGGATAAACTGAAGAATACTGTGCTAGTTTCCTTCCAGTGTTCCAAAGGAAGAAATTGTGGCTTGGAGAGGTGAACTAACTTGTCTGAAGTCACTGATCGCACAGGGAGCCAGAGATACTCTTTCCAGCTCCATGCTGAAAAGCAAGTCCTTGCCATTGCTGAGCCACCCAAGGTCCTGCTGTCTGGGATTATGCCACCGTCTTGTAGTCAGTCATCTGACTTTGGACATGAGACCCTGAGTGCGTGGAAGAAGCCCTTCTGAATAGCACTTCCCCTTTTCATAGGGTAGGGACTGGTAGGGGAGATTCCTTAGCCTGTGGTATCTGTGAGATAGCAAGTGTGTGGTACTTCTGCCTCTGCTGGTAACACTGTCACCTGCTTTCAAACAGTTTGTATTTTATCTTATGGGCAATATATGCCTACTGTAGGAATTGAAATAATATAAAAATAAAAACCATGGGAATGAACTGTTCAGTCTCTGGCGTGGTCATTAAAGCAAGGGCAGCACGTGTAGTCATAGTTATCTCTACTGTGTGCAACTGCTGGTGGTACACACGAAAATACAAATATAAGGGCACTGACTTTTCTCTGGTTTTGTTTGGTTCCTGTATTTTATTATTATTTATTTATTGTTGATTTCCAAAGGGAAACTCCAGTCATTCGAGGCATTAGTTCTGGGGAAAAATTTTTAGTCAGAAATACAACAAAGATTCCAGTGGGAACTTTACAGTTTTAACTAAAGTCAGTATTTCTGAGCTAGTCAGGATTCAGATCGAAACATCCATGTATATGTGTTCTGTGTGTGTGTGTGTTCGTTTTCTTCCTTTGTTACTCAAGGTTTAGAAGATACGATGCCACTGAGGTCTAAGTCTCTTTGTATGTAATACAGCAAAGCAAACCATCTGAGATCTGAGTCAGATGATATTTCAGGAAATACCCAGGAACTGTTCAAGGCCTTGGCTCTGCATGTAAATATAACCACTGTTGCTGGGGTCACTGTGCTGTTTCTGTAGGGCCAGCTCATAGGTAGTTAAGCTTTGCTGGGGGTCTCTACACATTCCTCAACTCCTCCATTGTAGTGTGACATCAGCCAAACACAGTGTGAAAGACTGAGCATATTTGCATTACATTTTTAAACTCTGAAATTTGGATTTCATTAAATAAAATTAATTTCATGAAATTGTATTTTGATTCCTTCCCTGCAGCCATCTTGTGTGTGTGTGTGTGTGTGTGTGTAAAACATTTTCCCCTTAAAGCACAGTTTCCCTTTATCCTGGGAGCTGTTGCCTATGTAGAAATGAGTAGAACAGGATGCAGCAGCCTCTTTCCTGGAAGGCAAGTGTTGTGCTGTTTCTCACTGACTGTCAGCCTGGGTGAAGAGGCTAGAGCAGTGACTGACCACCTGGACCTGGGCATGAGGAGAGAGAGAACACCTTTGCTAGATTTATGATGACTGTGACCATTTGGGAATGCCTTCCATTCAATAGGCTTACCATATGGTTCTGAAATTTGATCCAGACAAATCAGGGTCTTCTCTGTAGGAATTTGGGTTTAATTCTGATTCACCCTGAGAAGGGAGTAAGTTGGGGTTGTGTTAGTTGTCTGTTGCTGTAACACATTAGCACAAATATAGGACCTAAAACAACAGTTCTTTCTTAGCAGCTCTAGTTGAGGTTCTGAATCTAAACTCAGTCTAGCAGGCCTAAGGTCAAAGCGTCTGCAGGGCCAGTTCCTTTCTGGGGTCCTGGGAGAAATCCTTCTTTTGTCTCTTCTTGTTCTAGGGGTCTTCTACTTTCCTTGGTTCACACCCTTCCACTATCAGGAGAGCGGCGTAGTATCTGTCTAACAGACTCTCTTTCTCCTCTGACTTCCTGTGACCCTTTCATGAAGATCTGAATCTCCTATGTTTGCTGACACCAATCCTGAATCTCTGATGCTAACTGGATGTTTGTTGACTCACTTCTGTTGTGACACTATCTGTGGGAACCCGTCATAACTTAAAAGGCTCACTCCTAAGTGGCTGTTGCTATAAGTAAGCACAATAAGAGACTGCTGAACACAGTCTTTTCCTCTGCTAAGTAGGTGCAGCAAGAAACACCGAAACAGCCATTCTCCATGGATAGAAAGAACAGTTTTAATCAAAAACCAAAAACCAAAACCCAAAACCAAAAACACAGAACAAAACTGTCTGGCTGCTTGGGACAGTAGAGAGCAGCGGCCAGCTATAAAGTTTTATCGGGTTATATAGGGGTATATGGAGGGCAGCTGCGATGGAGGAGGTGTTGCAGTTGGGGTCGGAAGTATTTGGGTGCTGACATCTAGTCAGGAGCATTCAGCTAGCTGTGAAGGGCTTCTGGGAAATGCTTTTGGTTTTTGTTTCCTAGCAAAGCCATGCTCAGGTGAGGGTCGAGGCTTTGCTATCAGCACTGCCGTTTGGGGGACCCACTTCTTTGTGACCTAACAGTTGCCACTTTGGATACTAGCTAGAGATCGGGTACCAGGCAACCCCCATTTCTGTAAGACTGACTAGACGTTGAGGGTTCCCTCAGTTTTAGTAATTCACAGAACTCAAGAAAGTAGATTTCTGGTTCACTGTAAAGGATTGTACTAGGAACATCCAGGTAGAAAGATGTGCATAGGACAAGGAATAGGGTGGGATGGTATTTCTGTGTCCTCCCTGGGTATGCCATCCTCCTGGCAGGTTGATGTGTTCACCAACCTTCAGGCTCCCCAGACTCCAATGTTAGTTTTTTTAATAGAGTTTTCATTATATGGACATAGTTAATTTAAACTATTGGTGGTGAGTATTGAATTCAGTTTTCATCTCCCTTGCTTCTCTGAGACTGAAAGTTTACAGGTTGGGTTCTCTGGCAGCACACACCATTCTGAAGCTGTGTCTGAGTTACTTTTAGAGCATATACTCCAATGTGATCAGGTTCCTATCATTCAGGAAAGTATAAGGGTTTTAATAACTCTGCACCAGGTGCTCAGGACAAAGATCAACTACAGATTACATCTATTACTGTGTCTCTTGCCCATATAAGGTCACTTAAAAACAAACGAACAAACTGATTAGGAGTTTAGGTTCTTTTATCCCAGTTCACCCATCAATCTTGAACATTCACATTAATCGAATTCAGAATACATTTTTTTCTCCTACACTCTAAACCCACTATAGCATCAGCTCATGTTCAGAATGCCCTCTAAATCTCATTAGCTGGAAGTCCCACATCTAATCCTCTGAATCACCTAAGTTACATATGAATCTCTGGATGGTGATCCATCTTGGGACAGAGTTCCACTTTATCTGGGCCCTGTAACATTAGGAAATGAGTATCTTTTCTCAAACACAGTAGGCAGACGGTCACAGTACATGGGACAGTTTTGGGCATTTCTTTTTTCTCTCCTTTCCACACAGCTGTGGGATGCTGTCCAAGGACTCTTGGCAGTGCATAGCAAAGATCACCATTCCTGTAGTCTCTAATAACAAGTTCTCATTTCCTTCCAAACGTTGCCAGCTGTGCCTTTATGTGTGCGTTTCTATCAGAAGTCTGTCTAAGGCACTGTGATTTTTTTTTTTGTCATGCGTTTTAGGGTTCTTTTAGCCTTTGCCTGCTGACCAAAGTCTCTTCCCCCCTTTCAGGTATTTGTTACACCCCACTTTAGCTACTCAGATCTGTGTCACTTTACTTTTGCCATAGTGACATATTATCAAAAACTTAAACAGCACACATTTATTATCTTATAATTTTGGGGTTCTGCAGTCCATAAGGGATCAACATGGATAGTACTTCCTTCTGGAGGCTTCTGTGACAGAGTCAGTTTCTTTGCCTTGCCAGCTTTTAGCCCACCACTTTTCTTGGCATATAGCCTCCTTTCTCTTGGTTCCAACTTTCTTGTGTTCCTTCTGTAAGGAGTCTTGTGATATATTGGACCTCCATATAACTCAGGACAATCCTTCCATCTCAAAATTACTGATTTGGTATTGTCTGAAAAGTTCTCTTTACCAGCTAAGATAATAATTATAGATTTCAGTGATCAGGATGTGCACATCTCTGGAAGCTGTTATTCTGCTCGCTGTAGGAACTGTTGGTCAGTAGTCTCAGCATTATACAATAAATCAGCATTTGAAATTCAGTATTAGAGAAGCACATATATTTAGTTTAATTCTATCTTAAACTTTAATACAGGAACCTGGATACAATTGGCGTAGCTGTTGATTTGGTTCTTCTCTTTCGTGAACTTCGGGTGGAACAAGACTCTTTGTTGACAGGTAATGTGCAGTATAATTAATGGATTATTATCTTGAAAAATGTTTAAAACTAATGCTCTGGGTGTTCAGTCATTCACTGAAACATGTTGTATATTTCATGTAATATTAGAGTTACTATGAAGGAAAGTTACTGTGACTTCCTTTCCGTCCTGTTTTGGGCTGACTTGTCTTTTCCCAACTTCTTGTACTGAAGCTTCTCTTAGTCTGTTTGGGTTACTGTAGCAAAATACTTTAACTTAGGTAATTAATTAAAGCATATATTTGTCACACTAGAAGGCTGGGAAGTTCAGGATCAGGGTTTCAGCATATTTATTGTGTGGTAGGGGCTTGCTCTCGGGCTCAGTGAAGGTGCCTTCTTGCTGTGTCCTTACATAGTAGAAGGGCAGAAGGAAGCAGAGGAACTCTTGGCCTCTTATAAGGGGCACTAACTGCAAGATGTAGTTAGACCTGAAAGCCCTCATCGCTTACTACCAACACTTTGGAGATTTGATAATCAGCATAGGAATGTTAGAAGGACATATTAAACATTCAGACCATAGCAAAATCCTAACCTCCAGTGCCCAGAGTATGACTGTATTTGAAGAGAAGATTTTACAGGAGCTAATTAAGGTACAGTGAAGAAATTTGGTGTCTTCTTGAGAAAAGGATAGTAGGACACATAGATGAAGACCATGTGAAGATACAGGAAACAGATTGCAGTCTAGTGTCAAGAAGAGAAGTATCAGGAGAAATCAGCACTGGTGACATCTTAATCATGGACTTGGAGCCTCCAAAATGGTAGAAGGTAATTGTTTGAAGCTGTCTAGTCTGTGGTTCTTTGCAACCTGGGATGTCTAAAGCACTGCCTTGTGTTGCTTACAAATGTGACAGACACTGTTTTTGGTTTGAATATGCATACCCTCCACAGGCTCATGTGTTTGAACGCTTGGTCCTCTGCTAGTGGCACTGTTTTGGGAGGTTGGGGAACATTTTGGACATGGAGGCTAGCTGGCTGGTATAGAGCCATAGGGGCAGGGCTTACGGCTTACAGTCCGTCTCCAGTTCTTCCTGAGTTACCTGCTTCTAACTACTCCGGCAGTGTGACCTGTTATAATTCCCACTGCTCTAGCCACAAGCTGCTGCAACTGTCACCATCATCTCCCCTCCGTGAGGGACTGTGTCATCTTAAACTGTGAGCCAAAATAAGTCCTCTCGCCCGTAAGTTGCTTCTTCAGGTGTTTTATCACAGTGAAGATAAACGTAACCAATTCGGGTGTGATTCCAACAGTGACCAACAGACAGAAATCTCAGATCTCACGTTCCAGTGAGGAGAGCCAGATGTGTTAGGTCTGTTAAGTCAGTCAGTTACCTAGTGTGACAGAAAGGGAAAGTAGCTCTTCTCCATAACAGCTGTTGATGTGGGGTTAAGAGCTTCTGAGCTTGAAAATCTGGAAGGTTCTTAGACTATTTTGAACACTTTTAGTTTTGTATTAGTAGCATTAATGCTTCTCCTTTGTACAAAGATTATTATCTTAACACATTATTAAATTAAATAATAGAGTTTTTATATATGGTCTTCTTATCTAAAGAATTGAGATATTTAGCTTATATTAAAGCACACCTTTAATCCCAGCACTTGGGAGGCAGAGGCAGGTGGATCTCTGTGAGTTCGAGGCCAGCCTGGTCTACAGAGCAAGTTACAGGACAAGCTCCAAAGCTACACAGAAACCCTGTCTCGAAAAAAACAAACGAAAAGAGATATTATGAGTAAATATAAATTATTTGATATAATCTTAATGTAAGTATCCATGCGTATTAGATATACTAGATTATGAGTTAAGTAATTGTTATAAAAAACACCTTTACCATATATGATATAAATACTTCCTTTAAGTGGGAAATATAACTGTTTAAAATAGATTTGATTTACAAATATTTCTTAACTCCTGTTTTTAGATAACATTAGGTATGTTTATACTAATGCTACCTGACATCCTATTCCCAGAGGATAGGAGAGAACTCGAGGTGGGGCGCTCTTCACAGGCACGAAAGGAATGGGAGATGGGACACAGACAAGGAGCCCAGCGTGCTTGGGTTCTGCAGGCACTGCGTGTGTTACTGAATGGTCTCTCCTTGTGTGATTTCCTAGTGTTTTCACTTCACATTCATTTCACTACACTTTTGGGGTCTTAGTATTTGATTTAGAAATCATCTTTAAAAATCTTAAGTCAGTTACCTGATGTGACAGAAAGTGGTGGTTTCATAAAGTTAACTACATATCGAAGAGTTTATAAACAATATCTTAGCTCTGAACTTTTCTGAGTGGCAGTATTTTAAGAGGTTGGTAGGATGTAGAATTTAGTTATAAAATATTTTAAAGATGTTTAATATTAAAGGGATTTTTATAGCTCTGCTTTATGATGAATCCTTGGTGCTCAGAGTTGGAGGATTAAAAAACAATGATAAAGTAACAAGTTTCATTGTGCTGCATGGAAAAATCAATCTGTGAGGTAAGTAAATCAGCCACTGTTCAGATGCAGTCCATTTTGTAATTGCAGAAAAATAGTAATAGAGTATTAGCTGTCACCAGAAATAGGCTTCTCTTCTAATGGTGTGTACCTAAATAAGCCCAGCAGAAGTGCTGGCAAATGCTATGGTTGTGGGAACTACTAGAGTGGAGCTAGCCCCTCCCTTAAACCTTGGACAACAGCCCCGCTCACCCACACAGCTTTTCTCTTGAATTTATCCCATTTGTTCTCAGCATCACATGGATCCTCTGCCCTCCAGCATCCTTACCATTATGTAGTACATTCTCCTGCTTCCATCATAAAACTTCTTTCCTTGGTTCCACATTCCTCTTGTTCTTTTTTTGTGCTATCCCAAATCTTCTGTGTAAGACTTACTTTGTTTTTCCACAATATATGATAAATGGTTGTTTCATCCTTTCTTCATTGAGATGGATACAACCTAAGAAAAATAGAAGAGGGAAGATAGCTAAAAATGTTTTATAACATAGTTATGTGGTGAAAGAATACATTGATTGACATTAGAGAGTAGATCCCTGTGTTTTTTCTTTTCTTTTCTTTTTCTTTCTTTCTTTTCCTTTTTTTTTTTTTTTTTTT
>CABHPH010140623.1:0-35057 GCA_902168325.1 Peromyscus nudipes | reverse complement strand
GGGACGGTCACACCATCATTGTGGGGACGGTCACACCATCATTGTGG
This sequence comes from Peromyscus nudipes, assembly GCA_902168325.1. Lineage (NCBI taxonomy): Eukaryota > Metazoa > Chordata > Mammalia > Rodentia > Cricetidae > Peromyscus > Peromyscus nudipes. The sequence goes on along the minus strand of CABHPH010140623.1, from coordinate 35,010 downwards.
GGACGGTCACACCATCATTGTGGGGACGGTCACACCATCATTGTGGGGACGGTCACACCATCATTGAGGTCACAGTCACACCATTGGGTTGTGTTTCAATGTATATAACTAACACAAGAATAGCTCAACTGAGGACCTTTTCTAAATAATTAAGAATGAATTACTAATCTCATTTTAATCCTTTTTATTACTATTAAACTGTCAGTCCTCACCAGACAACAAACCAATGCTCTGCCCACTCCCAGTGCAGACATGAATTCTAACCTCAGCCAAGCCTGACGAGTCTTAAATAAAGAGACGGTAGCATTTCTACACCGACTATATATGCTCAAATGGACTGTGTGTGTCTATACTAGGCCATGTTCTATCCTTTCCTTATTCTAGATCTAAAGCCAACACAGAATTCAAATGTTCAATGCTGCCATCAACATCAGGCCAAAAAACTACAGTAGGCTAAAGTGAACAAAATCTCCTCAAAATAAAAATTATTTGTATTTTCCACAAATAATAATTGATTCACATTTTAAAAAAATATTTTCAGAAACAAGTTTTGGTAAGACTGTTATTTCAATTCTGTATATACTAATTTTAGATCTATTACTACTGCTCCCAATTCTAAGTTTAGGTCTTGCATCTTAGAACTGAAAGTGGCCACCAAGCTACATTTAATCATCAATAACCCAGTCTTAAGATGAATGACAAGAGACTTACCTTCAGCTTCTGTTTGGTGTTATCATGAACAGTTTTAAACTCTGGTCCATCACTGTCTGCCTATAAGCAGTTGATAATTAAACCACTGAGTTAAAAACAGTAGAAGTTCATACATTGGAAAACACATATATTTCACATCTTAAAGTATGCTATTAAGAGATGACAAACACGTTTCTTATAGGCAAATAAAAATGTGCCCTCAAAACTGACCACATAAACATGCTCTACATTCTACAGATGCAAAATCTCCAACTCCTTATTCTACCCTAGAGAGGTCAGTGCATCTAAATAGGTGGGCCCATCCATAAGTGGAAAAGGCTGCTATCTCATTTATAACACACTTCTCCTCAGGATATGGCACAGCTTTGAACTGTTCACTCCCATTTATTCAACAGCCCCAGAGCAGCTCATTAAGTTAGTGGAGTATAAAGGATTTTGACATGCTTCCATAATTCATCATCAACCAACTTGGACCGAAAAAAAACTTAGGCGTGGAATCCAAATATTAAGTATGAGGGGAATATAAATAACTTCTCATACTTTGATATTAACCACAGAACTGAAATGAGGTACTGTAATGCTTAGCTTTAATTGTCAACTTCACAAAACCTAGAATCATCTGGAAAGCAAGTCTCAATGAGGGTTGTCTACATTAAGCTGGTCTGTGGGCACGTCCACATAGGATTGTCTTCAGTGAACTGATATGGGCAACACTATTCCCTAGGCAAGGGAATAATAATAATAGTGGAGAAATGAGCTGAGCACAAACGAGCAGGCAATATGTATGTGTTCCTTTCTCTCTGCTCCATACTGTGGATATGTGATGTCACTGGGCGTTTCAAGTTCCTGTCCTGATCCACCTACAATGATAGACTGTAGCCTGGGATTATAAGGTAAAATAAATCTTTTCCCCACTAAACTGCCTTTCTGTCAGAGTATTTATCACAGCCACAGAATGAAACCAGAAGAGGTGGTACCTTAGTGAACAGCATTTTCAGGAGGGTTCCATCAGACACACGAGAGGAGTTGACAATGTACAGAGGCTCGCCTTTAGAATCTGGAAGGAAAAGGAAAATCTGATCCATATCATCCCTTCAGTATTTCAAGCATCTTGTAAAACAGAACCAGCCAGTTACACAGAGAAATGCTAACAAGAGAACTGTACACAAAACAGGCATATATATTACACTATCTATAAATCGTATCTCAACAAGTCTAGCTTTGAAAACCTGGAAAGAAAAAGTGAAAGACTGAAAACTTAACAACAGAGGAGCACTAGTCAGTAACAGCTCTCATACACTGGCCCTACAGGTATGACCCTCGCATGAACAAACCCTAACATGATATACGGCAGCTATAAAACACAGAAGGGATTATTCTCAACCCAAGTTTATCTTGTCAAAGATGATCCGGAGTCCTTAGCAAGTTTAAACCAACAGGAACTATAAAATTCAGAGAGCTGCAAATTTCAACAGTGAACTTAAAAAATCCAGGATACCCACTCAACAGCGACTTCACAGTCACCTGGGAGGAAGTGGGACTGGCAGCTGAGGCTAAGGGTCTCCTTCTATATATTTACGTTTTGTTTAACGTTTACTTTTTACAAGCACCTACTAACGTCATTTAAAAGAGTCCTTAACATTCATGTAATGTGCAAGTAAATCAATGTAAAGTTAGGTCTCCTAGTAAATTAACTTCTCATAAGGGGTCTTTGTGCTTTATTCCACCATCACCAACACACTGGGTATGTAAGGAACACACACAGCAGGCAGAGTGCGGGATGCAGCCCTGGGTTTACGCAGGTTATGAGGCCTGCACTGCCTTTCCACAGACCGGCCTGCGCACCCACCCGGAAAATCAAAGCACCGCATGCCGATTTCTCTCAGGTAAGCTTCTGCAGTCATGTCGTGGGCTTTTACTTTCGCTTTCATCCCAAGATACAGGATCTTCAGCTCGTGTAAGGGCGCTCCCTTCTTTTCCGCTTTCTTCATCAAAGTCACCACAACCTGAAAGAACAAGGATGGATCACCACAAACTGCTTCACTAGGACACAGTGACAATAACTACACACAGTCACACGGAGAAACTCACACGAGGGAAAGATAGTCCGAGCCCGAAAATTACCTATTGCTAATGACCTTACATACATTTCAGATTTTTGAGACATCACCACTGTTTTCTAGAGATTCTCAAAGGTGAAGTACCAAAAAAAAAAAAAAAAACAAAGAAGAAAAACAAATGGGGGGGGGGGGGGAGGGGGGGGGGGGGGGGGGGGGGGAGGCAGGCAGTGGTCCAATCCTAGAAGTTCCAACTGATCAACAGCTCCTGTCTGAAATTCTGTTGGAAAGCAGCCACTAATTTTTACACAAATCCTCAGGGAAGGTTTCTTAACCTTGGGCTACTTAGTGGGGTGCTATCCTGAGCTTAATAGGTCATTCACAGCACTCCTGCCTCTAGCCACTAGGTGGCAGTCTCCCTGTATATAGTGACAATACAATGCCAAATACCCACCTGGCAAACACAAATCCCTTCCCTCCAGCCCAACTAGGTCCACAGGTTGTCTTAGTGTATATTAAAAAATGCTAGGAATAGAGCTTACATATTCCATGCCCACCCCCTTTCTATCTATGCCCACCCTATCTATGCCCACCCTTTCCATCTATACCCATTCCCTTCTCTCTATGACCACCCTTTCTATCTATGCCCACCCTTTCTATCTATGCCCATCCCTTTCTCTCTATGCCCACTCTTTCGATCTATGCCCACCCTATCTATGCCCACACTTTTTAATCTATACCCATCCCCTTCTCTCTATGCCCACCCTTTCTATCTATGCCCACCCTTTCTTTACTCCATTTTCTCAAACTGTTACTTTTCTTTCCAAACTCCACTCAAATGTCACTTCCTCCAAGAAACCTTCCCTAGCCCTCTCAGCCTGCTCAGATGCCCAGTACTACCATCTACACCACAGGCTCTCAAAGTAGCCTACCCTGAGCCTATTTTTAATGGAAATACAAAACCATATTTTGAATCTATTTTCTAATGTGTCCTTAGCCCTGGCACATACATGGGACAGCGGTAGAACAGATAAAGAAGAAAACCTACACTGAAGTAATATAGCATTTTAAATGTGCATGATCTGTGCTTTATTCTACAAAGAATTCCTAACATTTATTTGCAAAAGATTTTTCTATTTCCGCCACTTGTCTTTCTTACATGAAAAGCAAGCCACATCCCAACATCCTATAATGACTAAAAAGCAAGTTACAGGAAATTCTTCCACCTTCTCTAAAAAACACTGGATCCCTAAAATGTAATTGGTCCTTAGTAAGTCCTCAAAGTTTAAAGCATACACTATCACATTAACAGTCTAAGATTTTTCTCATACATATCAATTATCTACAAATTTGGCTTAATAGAAACAACAGAAATATCCACAACCTGTTCCCTGCACTTCGTAAAAGGGGATGAAAATTACACACCTCCTTAATTTCAAAGTTTAACAGTACATTAATGATGTCTATGGATCTGGTCTCTTCCACTCTGGCTGGTGACGCGTCCTGCGTGGTGTGTACGCCCTGTGGCATGGAGACCTCTCGGCATGCTTTCGTTCCACCTAAAGACGGCAAACAGAAATCTGTGCTTCTATTCAGTCCTTTCGTTCACCAACACTTGCTGGAAACATGCATGAGCACTCTGAAGATCCACAAATCCGTAACATTCTCAGCCTTAGCGAGCTCATGGTTTAGTAAAGAGACACCCAGGCTGAAAGTCAACCGGAAGAATGGAGCCGTACCTATTCACAGGAAACAGGCAAATGCCAATAGGCTGTACATAAAATGCAGAGAGAAGCCAGGGAGATAAATATTAACACAGACGAAGCACCCACACAGGCAGGAGTTTCTCACAGAAGAGTTCACCTTTTTAAAGGTAAGAAATGATGGGAAACCATTCAGAGATGGCACATGACAGGGTGTGCAAACAAAATGGACTGTAGTATGGCTAAGGCATGAGGCGGGTAACTAGAGATAAGGCTACGAAAGGAAAGGGGCCAGGTATGCCAGCCTAGGGAGGAAAAGAAAAGCTCCATGGTTATGATGCTGTTCTGAAACACATACCACGAAGGGCAATACAACTGCTTTCTAACCTATAACACACAAAAACAATAAAGCTATCATTTGTTATATGTGCACCCTCACACACGGTTCTAGACACTGAGCAAGAAGCTATGCATAGACTGTCCTGCTGAAGTCTTAAAACACCCCTCTGGGGAGAGAACTTCAGTGTCCCCATCCCAGGTGAACACGTTAATTTTTTAGACAAATTTGGCACCTTGCCTGGTGCCATATGCGAATGCTGGAGTCCAAGTTCATCAGTCTGACTTGACAGCCTTCACTGTCTACTACATAACTCTGTCACTACATTATTGTAATTCATATCATCTTGACCACTGCACCACAACCCTGCACTAAAACCTACACTAGAAACCCACGTGGAAACCATGCTACACTATGCATTAAGACCTTTGGGAAGGCAACACAGACAGAAAAGGTTCGTCTATCATCTTAGTCCAGAGTCACCTCAAATGAAAGTAACTGTTAACAGGTTTGGAGGGTCACAAGAGAAGACACCCACAGTAAGGAGCTGCAGGAATGGCTCAGCAGCTAGAGCACTTCACCCTGAAAGCAAGAGGACAGAAGTGTGGATCCCCAGAAACCAAATAAGGAGCCCCGAGAGGTGTGATGGCTCACCTGTAATTCCAGTCTCACAAGGCAGAGACAGGGATTCCCTATAGCAAAGACCACTACAGAAGCCAGCTGAATGAATCTCGTGAATCATAAACAAGAAGTCAAACATCAAAGAGCGGACTTTTCATGGCTCCATTTCTATAAAATTCATGAAAAAGTAAAATCAAGCCATCGACAGGGTCACAAGTCAAAGTAGCAGTGACCTCAGAGTGGATTATGAGGCAGGCAGGGTCTGTCCTAACAGGGAGGGGACCCAGGGAGGCGTGCTGAGGAGCGTGCTGCATCTTGCTCAAGGCGATTACACAAGGTAAACAGCCGGAGGCCGATGCTTAGACTTATATACAATAAAAAAGGGCAGTGAAATACTTTTCACTCAGTCAATGGGCAAAGTTTCAAAAAATTTGATAAAACTGTTAAAAAGCTACAGAAAAACAAAATGACAGTTGTGCTAAGTACAAGTTCCTTTAAAGCCATCAAAGTTTAAATGGATCAAAACACATTATATTCATGCATGAAACTCTCAAAGTTTTAAATTTTAAGTTAAATTAATTTATTAAAACCTATAATATTAGTTAAATTTAAATGATATTAATAAAGATTACATACCCCTTCCACTAGTTGACCCTACAGAAACACAGGAAGAGTAGATACGTAAGGACATTTCAGCTCAACATGGCTAACAGTAAAAAACTCAACCTGAAATATCCAAAAAATTATGATACTTCAACAGAACCTAGTGCAAGGAAGCTATTTTTTAAAAGATGACAGAGGGAACCAGGTGGTGGTGGCACACGCCTTTAATCCCAGCACTCGGGAGGCAGAGGCAGGTGGGTTGAATCGCTGAGTTTAAGGCCAGCCTTGTCTACAGATGGAGTTCCAGAACAGCCAGGACTATTACATAGAGAAACCCTGTCTTGAAAAACCACACACACACAAAAAGACAGAAGTCAAGACACAGCATATACACAAGTAAGAAATATATAGAATTACAACTGTTAAATTTGGAACACATCAGCAAAGCGCAGTGGGCACACACACACACACACACACACACACACACACACACACACACACACGCCAAAGCCTGTTTGAAAAAAATAAAGATACATCTTGTGTGCATAATAAATTCATAAATTTAGTGTGTGTGTGTGTGTGTGTATATATATATGTGTGTGTTATTCATACATATATAACAGCTTTAAAATATTATCTTTTTTAATTTAAGTAAAAACGGCCATAATTAATAATTTAAACTTTCTATTATTTTTATTTTAATATACTATATTTACTATCTTTGGGGGGTGATAATTTATTAATAATTTAAATTCATATACTTTACCACTATTATTTAAATATCAGGTAGAATATGATGACAGGGCCTAGAGTTCTAAAAAATTTTTTAATACACAAATTAGTATGTTTTACAGAAATCCACACTGGTTAATGGCCACCCTTCCTAATGGCCTTCTCTCAGCTCAAGCAGTCTGGAAAACATGTTAATTGGCAACTGTCTGCTTAACTGAAAAGAGACAAAAACCTCCAGTCACTTTCATTCAACAGCATCTTGTTACTTTTCTACGTAAAACAAATCACAATTTGTAAATAAGTATTTTTTTTCCCTACATATGTATTGTGTTTCAGGCTGGAGATGTAACTCAATAGTACAGCGGGTGCCTCAGCATATGTAAGACCCGGGTTCAATCCCTAATATGGTGAAAAAAAGAAACCATTTAGATTTGAAAACAACATTCAGTGGCTACTGAATTGTAAAAAGACGTGTGTGTGTGTGTGTGTGTGTGTCTGTCTGTCTGTCTGTCTGTGTCTGTGTCTGTGTCTGTGTGTGTGTGTGTGTGCGCGTGCTGTCAGTCTCTTACCTATCTCTTGTACTCTAGGTTTCCCTTTATCCAAGTCTCCAGTGGCCTCACCAAGATTTTCTGCCAGTATTCTAAACAGAAGATTAAGATCCTCTTGACTGAGACTAACCTGTGAAATAGGTGATGGACAAAACATTCATTTTAAAATGAAATAACTACAATATAAAAAGCAAATTCTCAGCACTAATCCCGACAGTAACTGAGAAGTGGAAAAACCGCCACCCAGGATTTTACCACTTGCTTCACTCTAACTTTTGCAATTTTAAATAAAATGTTAAAACACATAAATAATAAAATCTGCAAATCAATATTAACTCTATTGACTGCTTTTTACTTAAAGTTAATTGTACTTAAAGAAATCTAGTCCATTTTTAAAATAGCAAGTTCTGGAAACTCATCATTTCACTCCTTAAAGAGTACTATCGTTTACCTTAAGCACACTTTGACCTCCTTAAAAACAAGTGTGTAAATAATACACATTATGAAAAGAGAATATAACAATAATTTGTGCACAGATTTTTGCAATGGGTGTGTAGCAGATTCAAAAGTTACTAATACTTAACTGAAGATTAAATTCTACTGGAGAGACTAATGTCCTTGTTGGATGAAGTTTCACCACTCAGTAAAATCTGCATTTCCCTTGGGTGCATATGAGAAAGCTTTCAGGGTTGAAATTGTTTTCATTCATGTACTTACATTCATTGAATCAAGACACCCTTTAATTTCTACAACAGGCATCTTATGGTACCAATTTGCAGCTAGATTCCGATTTACAGAAAACTCCAAGTTAATTGGGTGCAACAGCTGAATATCAGGATGGGAGACGCCTGGGTGAATTGTTGTCCTAGGAAAAGAGAGAACGCACCATCACAGGCCATCACAGAAGACAATGAACCATAGCATCAATTAGAGTGCCAAGCATTAACTGCTGCTCTAGACACTAATTCATAACACTGCAGCTTGAGGGGTTTCAACCTATAATCCACTAACAGACACAGATTAAAACATGTGAGAAACCTTGAGTCATTAGGAAAACTTTTTTCCCAAGACAGCATTTTTCTGTGTAGCCCTGGCTGTCCTGGAACTCGCTCTGTAGACCAGGCTGGCCTCAAACTCAGAGATCTGCCTGCCTCTGCCTCCTGAGTGCTGGATTTGAAGGCATGTACCACCATACCCAGCTAAGAAAACATTTTTTTTTTCTTAAAACTGTAGAGAGGAAAAAAACTGAGCTAAAGGTTTGGTTTGGGTTTTTAATTCACAATGCTGCAGAGACACAAGAAATAATCAAATATGTTAGTCTAGAGATAATATAGTTTGTGACACATTACAATCCTTTAGTCAGTGATGGGCCACATCTACCTGAGTGCTCTGCTAAGACAATGGAGCAGAAAGGTCCTATTGCTTGGGGACCATGCCCCTTTCCCAAAGTCAACTGCAATGCATTTACTTCTGTGTTTGTGGAGAAATTGGAGTAGATGACCTACCAAACTACCCATCATCCACATAATATACAAACAATTCTACCCCTCATACATATAACATTTGGACAATTATGTACAGTACATAATGTCCCACAAGATCGTAAATGACCCCATCAGTGGTTCCCTCACTAATTTTCTACAATTTTAGAATCCGCTCTTTCCACTTAGAAGAATAATCACCATTTAAAAAATGGCATCTTACACTCGCAGCAGACTCATCCAGGTCACATCTACTGTGTCATGACTGCACTGGTACACCTGGAAGGGCTCTAGGCTGGATTACAACCACACTGTGATGCTCTCCCAATGACACAATCACTGAGTGTGCCTTCCTCAGCGTGCATGCTTGTGGTTAAGCAGAGAGCAGCAGGGTATTTGTTAGTAACGAGACCAAACGAAACAACAGTGAGGAAGTAGCAGCGAAGTGAAATCAGAAAATCAGAAGGCGCAGCTGTCACTAAAGCATTTCAGAAAGCTCCCACCAGGGGTTAGCTGCTTGACTTAGCCTATAATTGTCCTTTTATACTTTTTTATAATTAAACTGCCTTCGATATGACGAAAAACGTTTTTAAATCTTCTTGTGTCTTCACATGCCACACAGCATGAGCACTGAGGACAGAGTATGACTTACACAGTGTTTCTACCAAGATGTGTAAGCTCATGAAACCATGGGTAACCATTCCTAAGGAGAGCCAGACAGTGCTCTTCAAACCAACCAACCTCATATAGAAGTAAAGGGCTGCTAGTAGAGAAATCACCCCAATAGTAGAGGGTACAAATGAATGCCATGTGTGGTTCTGGGTGGGAGTAGGGAGAGGGGGATTACAACAGTGGACATCACTGTAAAAACTGACACAATCTCAATACTGACTCACACTACATAGCATGCCAATATTATTTCTAGAAACTACTATTTATATCATGGGTAATATAAGAATAAATGCCCATGCTTTTGAGAGACACAGGCTAAGACATTAGAGACAAAGGATTAAGATGTGTGTTCTTTTATTCTATTCTTTCTCGCTCAATCTTTTACTTTTAAGATAGTGTCTCACTGTGTAGCTCTGGCTGTCCTGGAACTCGATATACAGACCAGGCTAGCCTTGAACTCACAGAGATCCACCTGCTTCTGCCTCCCAAATGCTTTAATTAAAGGTATGCACCATTACACCTGTATAGATGTCTATTCTCAAACAGTTAACAACCACCGTTTTGAACAACAATATATAGAAATTAGAGAAAATGCAAACAAATTGGTGGCTGTACATGAAGGTTGTACACAGATACACACCAGCTGATCAGAAAATGGTTCTTTGTAACAGAAGCAGGGTATACAAATATCACGAGACATGACCCTTCAGACCATAGTTACTGAACATGCATACCTAGAGAGTTTCAGCTTCGTAAGCTGTACCTCCATCTTGTCGATCACTGGAGGATTTACGGCGTCCTCACCAGACACCAGACTGAACTGATTGTGAACTCTAATTAAGCCAAGGTCTACCACCACAGCATTGGTGGAGACAGAGGACTGTGGAATGACAATGACTGGCGCTTTCAAATCAATATTGATAGAAACACGAAAACTCCTCTGGGCGAGATCTTTCACGCTCGTGGCAGCCTTTTCTGCAGCCTGGGCAGTGGCGGCGCTCAGTGCCTCTTTGGCCACCTGGAAATTGTTCAGGAAGCTCTGTGGACAAAATGTAAATGGAGAAATTCAGAAATAGGGCCATCTGTAAGTGAGCTGGCCTTCTGCCAGCTCATATGCAATTTCCTCTACCGGAGCCCTCCAAGTTCAGCCCTTTTTCTCATGAAAGGAAGGAATCAAGAAATCCCTCCTCAGTCATGAGCTGCCCAGCTCTGACTAGTGATATCTCACTGAACAGGGTGTGGAGATAAACTCATCCTCAACGCCCTGACACTCAGATAGTTGCTGGCTTCTGTGTGTTCTAGAAAACTAACTTCAATCAGAGACAAAATCATTCAATGACTTAGATTTCAAGTGTTGAAGAGGGCTTTCCGCTGCTACTTTCATACATACATACACAGCAGACATAATCAAAATATCCACCACCCAAAACCCAATGTTCACAACAAATGTAATCATGACACCTAATGGCTTCTAACGTGAAATGTGAACATATAAATTGTGACTTTACCAGCAATGACATAAGGAACTTATGAAGGTAGACAATGTGAAAACAGCCGACGTGCAATGTCACCACACCATCCACAGTGGACATGTCAGTGTAGGAATCCCCTTCAGTAGCATCTGGATACAAATCCAGGTTAAAACGAAAAACTTCATTTCCAACTATAGATACAGCCTGAAAAACCAGAAATGTGAATGTACTCTGCTCAGAAAAGCAATTACAAAATAAAGCCCCAGGGAGAAAAGGCCTGTAATTATAATCTTTATAGAAATACATTTAATTTTTAAAGTAAGATATTTGAAATAAAATCCCTATGCAATAATAGTAACTATCTGTTCAGTGTTACATACTTTCTTATGAACTGTTTTGGGGTCAACATCTGTGACAATAATGTTTTCCAGCCTGGCAAAAAGTGACTGCTTTTTTGACTGAAGAGAAAAGGAAGAATCAAGGCCTGAAAAAGAAAAAGTAATCATTATAATTTCTATAGATATAATATTTATTTCCATTACGTTATATGATTTGGGGATATACAGAATGTATGAACTCATAATTAGTAAATTTCATGTTAAATAATATTCTTAGTTTTCTAAACACCAAACTTATACATTGGTTAAAATCTAATTACTTGAGCTCCATCCCTTACTAAGGAACAGCTGATAGTAGTTTGGTGAGAAAGGATCATTGTTCTTTGGGGATGTGGCCCCGGGAGGTTGGCCATGCCCCCCCATATGGCCCCACATCCATGCATATTTGGGCAGCACTAGCAGGATTTAGTAGGTTACTACGTGTAATAATGGGATATGAAGTCGGGAGGGGACTCCGTGGGAGGAGCTGAGAGGAGCCACAGTGGGGCAGTGGAAGCAGCTATGCTCATCTTTCATTGTAGGTATGTATGAAATTCTCAAAGAAACAAAGAAATAGAAAAGTACACTAAGTGTATCATTTCTCCTGCTATACTGAAAAGACTCCTGTTATCGTGGGTGTGCAATAAAGACTGTTAAAAACCAAAAGCAATAATCAAAATATAATTACATAAATGTTCAATCTCCCAGGAGGCAAAAAAATCTAGTGCACAGAAATCAATTCAGGATAAGTAAACATAAAGTAAATTTTATACCTTATAGATACTAAGCCATTTACATGTGCTGGCTAGTTTCTTGTCAACTTGACACAAGCTAGAGACACTTGGGAAGAGGGATTCTTAACTGAGAAAAACGTGGCCATAAGACTGGCCTATAGGTAAGTAAGTCTACAATGCATTGCCTTAATTAATGACTGATGTGGGTGAACCCAGCCCATGGTGTGTGGTGCCACCCCTGGGCTAGTAGTCCTGGGTTGTAAAAGAGAGCAGGCTGACCAAGCCATTGGAAGCAAGCTAGTAAGCAGCACTCTTCTACGGCTTCTGCTTCAGTTCCCGCCTCCCCATTCCTGCCCTGTCTCCCTTCCACGATGGCCTGTGATGTGGAACTGTAAGCTGAAATCAACCTTTCCTCCCCAGCTTGCGGTCCTAGTGTTCATCACAGCAGTAGATGCCCTGCCTGACAGAGGCTACAACAGTTTTATGAACAAAGTTTAAATAAGTGGGTGTATTACCAATCTGGAAAGGACAGAAGAAAAAACTACACTAGTCAGAATTTGGCCGTCATTAATCCTAGGAAGAGAACATGCAGTTCAGGCATACCCTGCCAGCCGTGTGCAGTTCAGAGCCCTCTATCTGTATATTCTTTAATGTTGCAATAAAGAGAACGGGAGCAGAGGGCAGAGGAGAAAATACTTATTGTTAAACAACTGTTAAATACTGTGACACTTTACCTTGTATCTTGATTTCAGCAATATTGCTCTTCTCATCACAGACTGTGACACAGAATGCATTCAATTTGGCAAACAGCCTAAAGCCAATAATGTCACTATCTCTAGAGGACACCATTGCTAAAAATAAAAACAATGGATTTCAGTAAGCTAAATTCTACAAAAGTTTCTTCAAATATTTCACATAATATATAATATATGAATATAAAATTTAAAGTACATATTATATAAAACACACATATATAAAAATAGTCTAAAGAAAATAGAACATGAAATTGAAAAACAAAAAATAATGTGCCTAAAATCACACAGCTTAAGTAACATAGTCAGAATACGAACTAAGTTCTTTTGATCCAAATTCTAGATTCTCAGCCAACAAGATGCAATCACTAAGGTGCTGAAGAAATGGTTCAAAGAACGTGGGATCCCAGCAGCCACCTGGTAGCTCACAACCATCCGTCACTCTAGTTACAGAAGATCCAATGCCCTCTTCTGGACTCCACCAGCATGGATCATATGTGGTACATAGACGTACAGACAGACAGAACACCCAACACATGTAATCAGTTAGTCCCCGTCTTCATGTCTTCCAGTCTCTTTCTTCAAAGACTAATTGTATTTATTGCTGTGGAACAATCTTTGTACACTGTAAATATGTATTGCTTTCATTGTTAGTAAAAAGCTGATTGGCCAATAGCTAGGCAGGATTTTGGGGGCAGAGGGAATGCTGGGAAGAAGAAGGGTGGAGTCTGAGGAGTCATGAGCCAGACTCAGAAGAAACAACATGGGAAGTTCATAGATGAGGTAAACGAGCCTCAGGGAAGCACACAGATTAATAGAAATGGGTTAAATTAAGTTGTAACAGCTGGTTGAAGACAAGCCTAAGCTATTGGCTGAGCATTTATAATTAATAGTGAGTCTCTGAATGGTTATTTGGGAGCTGCTGCCGAGACACAGAGAAGCTCTGCCTACATATTGCTTATATTTGATGTGTGTGTGTGTGTGTGTGTGTGTGTGTGTGTGTTGCTTTATTTACTTATTTTTTGAGACAAGGGCTTTGTATGTAGCCCACCCAATGTGGCTAGAAATCATAGTCTTCCTGCCTCAACCTCACAAGTGCTGAAACTACAAGTATGTGTCACCACCTATTCTTTACACCTACTTTATGCACCAGCTGACCACATATGATTCAACTGAGGAAAAGTAGAGAAGCAGAGGTAACAGGATTCCAGTAACTGAACTGGCTGATCCTAACATTCCTCACTTAGCACTAAAATTTTAAAACCCTTGCAAAAAAGAAACACAGAGATCTTTTCCATAGTATAGTTTGAACCTGAAATGTCCCCCAAAGAGGGACATGAGTTGAAGATCTGGTTGCTGACTGTGGGGATTTGTTTGTTTATCATGTTTGTTTTGAAAGAGAGTGGAATACAATGGCTCTGAACTTTCACGAATGGATTAATCCATTCATGGGTTCATAATCTAATGGTATTATTGAGAGGTAGTGCGCTGGTGTGCCTTTGTGGGGCACAGCTTATCTTCAGATCACCTCTGTCTGTCTGCCTCCTATCCACCACAATCTCTACCATGTGCTTCACCATCATGTTCTGCCTGGCAGCACACAGGCTCAGAAGCAATAGAGCCACGTGTCTGTAGACCGACACAAATCTTTGCCTTCCATTGACTATTCTCCAGGTGTCTGTCACAGAGAACACTGATAACTCACATACCTTTCTGCAGGGGAGAGTTCTTTTGTTTCTCAGTTGCGGTCTGGGCCTCCTTGACAGCACTGGTGTTCTCAGTATCTGATGGGATGATGGTTGTCAAGTAGTTCAGGGAAGACAGAAGAGCTTGTGTTTGTAGCATCAGATTCAAAGATGAAAAAGCCACCTGAAAGTGTTTTGCAGAGACAATGAGTTCTTTCCCAATTGCCATCTGTGACCTCAGCAAAGGCTGCCTCCGTCACGGGAAAGAAGAGAGACAAAGGTCCATGAGTCCCCGGTGCAGGGACATAGAGAAGGCAAATGACACCTACATACTCAAGGACACGGGAGAGCATCACAGCAACTTATTCCATTCCCAAGCAAAAGGGTCATGGAGCCAGTAACTGTCTCTCCCGGCCATCTGCACAGCCAACACATGTGGCTGCCTGGATCTTTAACGGGCTCATAAATCACAGAAAATGCTGTCTTGGTATAAAGTTCCAGAATCACCATGAGATTACAAATGTGGCATCCATGATGTTTAAGCTTAGGGAGCAGAACTGTGAACATGAACATGGTCTCAAGTATGAAGTGATCTTCTAAAACATGGTAATGGTCTTACCATTTAAAATCAGCACAGCAGGTCTGACTCACAGCGGAAAGCATTACATTTAAGACATGACTCCTGAGAGCTAACTAGCATCACAAATTTGCTCCTATGGGTCTGTGGTTTTATGAAAGCAAACTGAAACAAAAATTTGCTTATAAAAACAAAAGAACTAAGTAACTAAAAAAAAAAAAAAAAGGTCCACAATATTATAGTAGAAGATGTCATCTCTCTTGTTTTTCTATCATTTATTTATTTCATGTGGTGGTGGAGGGGCAGCAGACCACTGTGTGCTTGGGGAGACCAGAAGGCAACTTGTGGGAATAGGTTGATTCTCAGTTTCTACCATGTAGATTGAACTCAGGTGGTTAGGCTTGGCAGGAAGTGACTTTACCCATTGAAGGGTGGGCGAGGCAGGGTGGAATGGGGGGTCTCATTTACTTTTTAATGTAGCTCATAAGTACTTTCTGACTCTTCCTCCTCCTCTATAGTTTTTACTCAAATCATAATGGCTGCAGAGGTACTTAGCATCTACACTTAGGCTTTACATAGTCTCTCACTCCTGTATTGCTAGACGGTATCAACTTGGTTTGTTTAGGATCCTCTTAGTTCTTTATAATCAAATGCTCTGTCATGGCATCTCCTTATTTGGTAATAATACTGAGGCACTTTAAAGCATAGAATGTGATACAGTGAGTATTACTTTCTAAGCTGGATCACACGGAAAGGCAATGGTAACACCTGTGGGGCTAATTTATATTTTCAGTTGGTTCTTGATCACATCTCAAATCAAATAATATTCTCCAAAGGATCCTGGAGAGTTCTAGAATGGGTTTCCAGAGATTTCCAGATAGGATATACCATCTTAATAAAACTTCTTACCTTAATGGTTTGTTCAGTTTTTTCAAAAGTAGTTTGAAAACTAGGTCCATTCTTATCAACCTGAAAAAATAAAAGTTCCAAAGAATGAATTAAGACCAAAAATAAACAAATATTTTATAATCTCTCTCTCTCTCTCTCTCTGTCTGTCTCTCTCTGTCTCTGTCTCTCTCTGTCTCTCTCTCTCTCTCTCTCTCTCTCTCTCTCTCTCTGTGTGTGTGTGTGTGTGTGTGTGTGTGTGTGTGTGTGTAGAGAGAGAGGAGGAAGGGGAGAGGAGGGGAGAGAGAGATGAGAAAGCACATGCTTTGGTGGTTTGAATGAGAACGGCCCCCATAGGCTCATATATTTGAATACTTGGTCCCCAGCTGGTGGAACTGTTTGGGGTCTTTGCCCTAAGCCAAAAAAAAAAAAAAAAAAAAAAAAAAATCTCTCTGTCTTCATAACCGCTCATTAGACTTAGCTCTGTCCTTTGGAACGAAGAGGAAATGTGAACTCAGAAGACTCCCTTCTGTGAGCAGCTTTCTGTCCTGGCTAATCCCTCTGTCTCCACATCCACTCTGCTCTGTGCTTTCCCTTAGAAAACCAGTCACTGTATTTTCAACCAGTCAGGATTACACTTTTTTTAAGATTTATTTTATTTATTTAATGTGTACTGGTATCTTGCCTGTATATATTCTGTGTGAGGGTGTCAGATCCCCTGGAACTGGAGTTACAGAGAGTTGTGAGCTGCCATGTGGGTGCTGGGAATTGAACCCAGGTCCTCTGCAAGAGCAGCCAGTGCTCTCAACCACTGAGCCATCTCTCCAGCCCCAGGATCACATTTAACTGTTCGTTTGCAAGTCCTTTCTCTTCTAACTTACAACGACTTAGAGAACAGGGAGAAACAACTTTTACTACAAAGCAAGTGCCCGACCGCAGAGACACTCACGCAGACATAACCGAGAGTCAGGGAATCAACAAGAACAGGCAAACAGATCGATTCCCTCGGCCCTTTCACGGGGCATGGTCTTCAGTCCATCCCCGGTCCTAGCAGCTCTCTTCTGAACTCAGTCAGTTCCACTGTCCTTTTTTAATGTAGTAGACTCAACTGTCACCTATTTTCACAAGAGTCAGACCACCACCCGCTTTGCCCAGGGTTCCAGCTCCTGGCTTAGCAGCCTGGCAGCTTTGTAATATCCTGTTCTCAGCAGCGAAAGCAGAAGTCCAGGAACAAGTGACTGTCCCGTGACCTAACCCGAATACACACCCAGAGCCACTATAGAAACACAGTCATCCTCTTCCTGAGGGTACAGTGTGGGGTCCAGACGGCCATGTCATCTTCCCGTGGCCCTTACCTTAATGTACTCCACTTTTAAAAGATCTAATCCAGGTTTGTCTGAAGAGCTAATCAAGTGAAGGGGCTTCTTTTTGGATCCTAGATTAAATAAAGAGAGAGAAAGGGTTTGCAGGTAAGTTGCTTTTATGAAATTTTAGAGTGTTCTATATGTCTTTGTCTAGTGGTGCTTTAAAAGTATATCTGTGTACATTTTCATGTATATCTGTGTACATTTTCATGTATATCTGTGTACATTTTCATGTGTATCTGTGTACATTTTCATGTATATCTGTGTACATTTTCATGTATATCTGTGTACATTTTCACGGCTCTGAAGTAACCAACAGGTGTGGAAATATGTCAGCTTAAATCCTTACCTTAAACATCTAGCTTACTTAAAAACATTCCCTTCCCCTTATTCACAGTGTGCTCAAAAAGAGTCAAAACTTCTCAAGATATTCTCCAGGCCGCCTGTGTATTTACAGGGCAGCAGAGTGGACTAAGGGTCTAAGAATGTGGAAATGTCAATTCTAATTCATCTCTGGCCTTAACCCAAAGCTATCTAACTTTCTCAACTACAAAACAAGGAAAATAGACTGGGACAATCTCTAATGTACTGTTGGATTCTAAAATTGTACAAAGTGTTTCATTTATATTTAATAGCCCCAAATAATTTAAATAATTCCCCTGCTTAAACCTAGGAGGGAAGGATACAGAAAGCCTTCGTTTTTTAACATAGGATAACAGTTAAAAAGTTCTCTTTAGCAGGCTGTGGTGGTTTATAGCTGTGATCCTAGCCCTTGGGAGATAGAAAAGAGGATCCTTGTAGTACAAGGCCAGCCTAGGCTACACTGTGAGTCGAAGGCCAGCATTGGCTACTTGGTTTCAAAACCTGAACAAACACGTCTTTTGAGCTTAAAACTATGCTGTGTGCACACACGCAGAGGAACTGGCTGGTCAGCCATTGAATCATGCCCATGTTATACTCTTCAGTCTGCAAATCCTGCTTCTGGAACAACTAGAAAGATCCCCCTGGTTTCTAGTCTTTCCCTTTTATACATTGTTTTTTAAGATTCCTTTGTTTTACTTTTTGTATATGACTATTTTGCATGCATGTATCTATGTGCGCCATGTTTGTGCCTGGTGCCCTAGGAATTCAGAAGGGTCAGATCTCCTGGACCTGGAGTTACAAACAGTTGTAAGCCGCCATGTGGATGCTGGAAATCAAACCCAAGTCCTCTGCAAGAGCAGTAAGTGTGTGCAACTGCTGAGCCATCTCTCCAGACCCCTCCAGTCTTAACTAACATAAAGAAGAAACAGCCTAGACAGTTTATTGTTTACATTCATTACTCATGTTTACAATATAAATTCTATCATAATGCATTACCTAAGAAAATTAGTAACATGGGAAACATTATTTTTCTCCTCAACTAGAGTTTATTTTAGTTTCAACCGTTTTCTAAAAATCGTAAAATGTCTTAATATTTGACTAAAGTATCAGGCAAACCATTGGAGAATTTTAATTGCTGCAGACTAATTCACTAACTCATGCCTCAAATACCTGAGCTCACAAGATATACATTGAAATGATAAACTATAAAAGTTCACAAGAGGGTGGGCTTCTGTGTTGTGTGAACACCCTAACACAGTGCTTCTGTGCTGTGTGAACAACCTAACACAGCAGTTTTCAACCTGTGGGTCGGAACCCTTTCACAGGGGTTGCCTAAGACCATCAGAAAACAAAGATGTTTACATTACAATTCATAACAGTAGCAAAATTACAGTTATGAAATAGCAATGTAATGATGTTATGGTTGGGGGTCACCACAACATGAGGGACTGTCTTAAAGAGTCACAGCATTAGAAAAGTTGAGAACCACTGCTCTAGGCTTCAGTATCCTAAGTCCAGATCTGAATACTAAAATCTGTCACTAACAAGATACAGTTCGTGAACAAGTTATTTGGGGTTCTTCAGTCTTTCTTGGTCTGTGAATGGGAATGATACTCCCTAACATCAGTGGACTTTCCTGGACTCTGAGGTGGTGGACCATAGAGTTCGAGGCTGCCAGACCCCAGTGCCAGGCTTCCAGTGTTCTAGCCAGCCTTCCATCACTTACAGTTGTCTGAACCTGAGTGAATCATCATCTGCATATTAGTGACATGTGAACTGAAGACAGTAACATGGATGCTTCACAGCCATTGTGTTACCACAGTGTAGCTATTATACCCACTATAATGCAATGAGATATTTCACTATAAATAAAACTATTCCGGACACACAAGGGTGTTATTTTTACTACTGAGTCTATTTATGTTTCCATGGCCATTACCTTTAATTTCATGGTAATCCAAGCTGATTTTCCTCAAATAGGACACTGCAGTCAGGTCAAATGTCCTCACTGTTGCTTCGGTCCCTAACTGAGTGACATTAAATACTAGAACTGTCTCTTCTTCTTTCTGTTGCTTAGTGAGTTCCAAAATCACCTAAAAGAATCCACGAGGCAGTGGAAAGTTGTTGGTAAGCCATTCATAAAATGACAGAAACAAAGTCCTCCCCCACACACGACACTGCAGGAGTGAAGGCTCTGACCACACCCTCCCACCAGACACAAAGACTGGGATTAGCCGAGAACTCTAATATCAAGACTGTAAGCACACATAAACAAAGCTATGGTTCTTAATGTCTGTTTTTTAACTTAGAAAAAAACAAATGTATGGATTCTTCTGAGAGTCGCGGTCCCAGTAAAGCAAAAGGTAAGAGTGTGCATTTCCACAATATTTAAAACAGGTGTGGCACTTTTTAAAAGACAGATAAGAAATGATGGTGGTTGGGGTGGCGCAGCAGTGGAAGAGAAGAGCGACCACCTGGAAGCATTTGAAGACAGAGGTCAAGGGCTCTTCTGTTACTGTGGGTCAAATTATGAAAACAGGAGACAAAGTCAAAAGCCAAGGGAAGGAAACAGACTAAGAAAATACCAATAACATTCAGATGTATCAAATCTGACATGATGAGTTAGGAAAGGCTGTCATTCTGGAATATCAAAGTCAACCATGAACACCTCTGTATTACTTTGCACTTTATTATCAAAGTGATAAAAGTTATTATAAAAATTTAAAACACAGGAAAGCAAGGGGGAGGGCGAAAAACTGCAATTCCACCAACCTGGAGATGAACACCATCATTTATGAAAGAAAGTATGTACATGTGACTAACAGAATCATATGCCTGTGCACCGAAATCTCCTTTACCCCCAAAATATGCTGTGAACATCTCATCAGGTTTTCTTTTTCTGTGTGGCCACTCTAAAAACAGGTCTCAGGACTGAAGCTAGAAAGCACCATGCCCCACACATCCCGCACCCAGCTCTGTCTCCAGCCAATCCCACCCCCACACTTTTTTGGTTTGGGTTTTTTTTTTCCTTTTGTTTTGTTTGCTGTTTTGAACAGGGTCTTGTTAAATTGACCAGGATGGTTTATATCTCCAGCAGAGCCTGAATCCAGCAATCCTCCTGCCTCAGCCATCTGGATAACTAGGAGTATAGGCCTATGCCACCATGCTTGCTTGGCTTTCTACATGACTTTTTTTTTTCATTTTACATACCAACCACAGTTCCCCCTCCCCGCCCTCCTCTCACTCCCCCTGTAAAATGACTTTTAAAGGCAAAGAAAAAGAGTCTCTAAGTTTGGTTTGCTAACATTTTCCACGTTACACATGCACAACAATGGCCAACACTATTTAGCTCCAGGGCAAGTCTCACTGCATGTGGAAGCACAGGCCTATAATCTCGGCACTCAGGAGGGAGTGCTGCAGGCAGGAAGAAAGTCACATGTTCAAAGAAAGCCTCGGCTACATAGTGAGACAGTGAGTTCAAGGTCAGCCTGGAATACACAGCAAAACTCTGTCTTAAAAAAAATTAAAAGAGCTGGGACGGGGGTGGGGGTGGGGGACTGGGGGTGATATATACATCCACACACAAAAACAGAAATTTTATGCAGAAATGCAAACCCTAATTAAGAGACCTGAGCTTTTCCAGAATAGATTACACACACATTGATCCCCCTTAAGCCATTTTTTAAAATAATCTTCATGGTTCTGAAACTGTGTGTGCCTTTGTGTAGAAAGGCACAGCTGACAGAAAAGAAACTAGAACACCACATTTTTAATGCACCTGAAGCTGAGGTCAGCTCCCAGTATAGAAGACCAACAGGAATGTGTTCACGAATAGAAAACACACACCTCTTTAATTTCAAACTTGAGCAGAAGATTAACCAGCTCCTCATTTGGAACCTCAGGGGCTTTTTTCAGTTCTGAGGCTTTCACAGTTCTGACAGTCTGCGAGTCTCCATCCTCAGCATCAAAATACTCGTCATCAGAATCTAAAGAAAAGAGACATGCATTAACCCAGACAGTATTCACTGAGAACCCACCCGGACACTAAGCCTAGACCTAACAAAGTCCATTCATGCAAGAATCTTCATATTCAGACTTAAATATTTGCAATTTTTCAAGTCCCAAAGTGACTAGAACCAGCATGTAATAAAACTTAAACCAAATAGTACTCTACCATCTTTCCAGAAATAACTCATTCTTCACTTTAGTTCACTCACTCACCATTCAGTAAAATATTTATTGGGCATCATCTACATGTACCAGCATGTGACCACCACAATGGAAACCAGAGTGGCCAGGCCTTGACCTTGTTAGATATGACCTTGTCTCTATGAAGTTTACATTCTATATTCTAATTTGAAATGGTAAGACATCACCTAGCCCTGGTTAGAGAAAAGTATCACAGAGAAATACAACAACTTATTTAAATATTTGGAAAACACTGTCAACTCCATCACCCTCCCTTAAAAAAATAACAAAACCTCTTCTTCATTTATCCAATGAGACGTGAGTGTTGGTTGGCAGCACAGCTAGAACGGTGCTTTCAGGACCCCTTGCTTTCTGGAAACACTCTCACTACATAAACGTGTGTAGGTTAGCGTCACAGAGAAACAGCATTTTCCGGTCTTCACCTGATTCCATTCCATCTAGCAACAGGGAAGTGCCAAGAAGACCTTTCGTCCCACCTGAAAGAACCGGAATCGAGGCTACCTAACAAAGAACACAAAAGTTTTTTTAATACACGCTGAAAGGAAGGATTAAATACTACAGATGAGGTCTTTCTATATCCCAAAAAGCAACAGGGGACAGAGGAAGATGGGAAGATATGTACATACATCACAGTCAGATCTTTAAGAAACTAAGTCACTTGTCAAGTAAGAGAAAGCTGGAATTTACAAAGTATTAAAATTTATAAAGATAAAATGATGCACGAGTCAAGTAAGTAAGTCTTTGTGTATCATGTAGTTGCTGTGGGCAACAATATGAAAGTCCACGTTTATCACAGGGCCCTCGATAATGGCATCATCGTCAGCTAACTTTCTCAAACTTCTTTTCTAAGTCAGTGGAAATCCAACATTTATTTCAAGCTATGAAGATTACCCCAATTAAAGTGACCCAGAACATTTAAGACTCAACGAAAAAGAACAGTTTCAAGTTGGTATTTTATTTGCAAGCTTATTTTAAAGCCTTATATTCCTAGTTCTATCTAAGGTATATTTTATGAATGTGAACGACTTTTTCCTTTCATTTCTGTTGTTTTTTACGTTTGTTTGCTTCTTTAGAGGCAGAGTCTCACTGGGTAGCCCTCGCAGGCCTGCAACTTGCTATGCAGCCCAGGCTGGCCTTGAAATCAGAGATTCCCGTCTCTGTGCAGGCCCCATTTCTGCATCTTTGATCCTTTTGGTTAGAAAGCCTGTCCTTAAACTACCACCACTACTCTGAAGGTGTGGTTTTCTGAAATCACCTTGGCCTTTCTACTACAATCACTTACTCACCTGTCTCTCTGGAGACTGTGTGGATGACTTCTGGGGCAAGGGTATACTATTAATCAAACACAGCGTATCTTTTATCTTCTGGTCAGAAATCCTCACATGCATCAAAGGCAGTCCTCCTGACACTTTAAATCTAAAAATACAATTTGAGTGAGGTCTCAGGGAGGGGCAGCGAATAGGCAGGAAATGGCATGGTGAGGTCAATGGCTGGCCAGCCATGTTTGAATCCATCATACTTAGATGCACACTTAGAGAACAGAAGTTCTCTCTACGCCAGTTTTCCAGACCATCTAAATCTATTTTCATTAAGCAGTAAACCTTTTTTTTTTTTTTTTTTTTTTTTGGTTTTTCGAGACAGGGTTTCTGTGTAGCTTTGCGCCTTTCCTGGAGCTCACTTGGTAGCTCAGGCTGGCCTCGAACTCACAGAGATCCGCCTGCCTCTGCCTCCCGAGTGCTGGGATTAAAGGCGTGCACCACCAACGCCCGGCTAGCAGTAAACCTTTTTAAATGAACTTTTTTAAAAACAGGGTTTCGCTATGTAGGCCCAGCTAGCCTGGAACTTGCTGTGCAGATCAGACTGCCCTCAACTCACAGACTCTCTGCCTCCTAGGTGCTATGATTAGGAGAGTACACTAACACACATAGCCTAAAGTTAAGTAATGCATAATAAAAGTCCTTTTGAACACAATTCTCTACTATTAAAAACCAAAACTACATTATGTATTTTATTTCCCAGAATCTAAGACTTCTTTCTACTAATCCCAGAGTGTTTGCCCCATAGCTCTCTATCACCTTGTCTTGCCCTGCTCTGTTTATCCGTTACACTTGGCAGCACCTGATAGATGACATGTGACATGTGGGCTTATTTCCTGTCCTTCGGGTTAAAATGTAAGCTCCCTGAGGTCATCTGTTTTTCTGCTGAGTGTCCAGCCTGCTCTGGCAGTTGTTACATCATCTTTCCTTACACTATGTGGCTCCCTCGTGTCTGCTCCTAGTGTCTGTCTCCTAGTGTCTTGACCACAGGCTGCTCACAAGCTTGTTCAGCTGACCCTCCGGCTGCCTGGCTAAGCTGTGAACAAGCCTGCAGATCCCTAACTCTTAAAAGGGTTACTGGCTGGCATTCACTGCAACAGGTTTTAAGTAAAATTCTTAGTACAAATTGTCACTATTGGGGGGAGAAAAAGGTCTCTAATGAATGGCCTCCTTCTAGGAAATTAGAATGAAATGTAGACAAGTACACAGAAAAAAAAAAACTGTAATAAACCTAGAGTGGAAGTCATGAAGATTAAAGAATAGAAATAAATGAACCCAAAAGCTGGCTCTTCCAGAAGGAAACTGATAAACCTCCAGTCAGACTGATGAGGAACAAAGAGAAACAAAGGCACTAACTGCTTGTACCGGAACCAGAAAGCAATGTCTACAGTTTGTTCCTAATGCATTAGAAGGTAACAAAGACTGTGAGCACGTTTTACAACTCAATAGCCAAGCTGATCAAATTCAAAACATGCAATGCTTACCTAGAACACTTCAAACATAGAAAAGATCATCCAAAACAGCTTCCACAAGTTTTAAATCCTCTCTAAAAGAAAACTGTAGGCCTAGAACACATTAAGTCTGTGAAGGATCTACTGACAGAACATTTAAGTAACCATATGATGAATCTTAATCAGATTGGAAGAAGCCAAACGAAGTTAAAATTCTATGGTTTCATTCATGGAAATTCTAGAAAAGTCTATCAAATATTCCTATCAGGGAACAGACCAATATTTTCCAAGGAAAGAAGTAGGAACAGGAAAAAGGGAAGGCAGGGCTCAAGGAACCTTCCATAGATGAGGAATATGTTATCTCAATTGCAATGATGACCTCATGCAGACATATGTATGTTACAACCACAAAATCTGGTTTTAGAAAGACTGTTTCATGAGAACATACTAAATTCAAAATCTACTTTCTACTTTTTATTCCCTTAGACTTTTCTTGGGATTGTATATGGTTTCATGACAAAAAAAAATAAAAGAACAAAAAAAAACTAACTTCCTTTGAGATTTTTATTTCATTGATATTAAATCTTGACTTTCATACATTCAGAATCTCAGATAACCAATTTTAATAGAATGTAAAAATCTAAATATGAATTATGAAGTAAGAGAAACAACATATGGCTTAGTCAGGGTTACTATTGCTATGAGGAAACACCATGACCAAAAGCAACTTGGGGAGGAAAGGGTTTATTTGGTTTATTTATATCACTGTTGATCATCAAAGGAAGTCAGGACAGGAACTCAAGCAGGGCAGGAACCTGGAGGCAGGAGCTGATGCTGAGGCCATGAAGAGTGCTGCTTACTGACTTGTTCCCCATGACTTGCTCAGCTTGCTTTCTTATACAACCCAAGACCACCTGCCCAGAGGTGGTCCCATCCACAATGGGCAGGGCCCTCCCCCACCAATCACTAATTAAGAAAATACCCTACAGGCTTGCCTACAGGCCAATTTTATGGAGACATTCTCTCAATTAAGGTTTGTGATGATATTTTGTTAGATTTTCTTAGTTATAATAGAAAGTAAATTAGATATAAAACTTCAGACTCACAAAGATAAGATAGATAAGTATTTTCTTTAATTTTGCCAAATGCAAATGGATTAGATATTGTTACTGTAATTTTTAATAACTTTTTGTTTTATATAGTTTTACTATATTAAAGTTAAAACCTTCCTTTTTAATTAGATGAAAAAGGAGAAATGCTGTGAGATTATGCTCTTGTACACTATTTGTTGTACACTATTGTACAAGATTTGTCACTTGAATTGATTTAATAAGATGCTGATTGGCCAGTAGCCAGGCAGGAAGTATAGGAGGGGCAAACAGACTAGCAGAATTCTGGGGAGAGGAAGGGTGGAGTCAGGAGTTGTCAGCTAGCAGCAGGGGAAGCAAGATGAGAATGCCACACTGAGAAAAGATACCAAGCTACGTGGCTAAACATAGAAAAGAATTATGGGTTAATTTAAGTGTAAGAACTAGTTAGCAATGAGCTTTAGCTACTGGCCAAGCATTTATAAGTAATATTAAGTCTCTGAGTCAATTATTTGGGAAACGGCTGCTGGGTATTTGGGAGTTGCTGGCCAGACACACAGAAACTTCTGCCTACAAAGGTTCCCTCCTCTGAGATGATTCTGGCTTGTGTCAAGTTGATATAAAACTAGCCAGCACAACATACTATACAAATAAGTATTTTCTTCAAAATGTATTTGTGCTATAAGATAGACTAATCACTGTTATTTCCTCTCCCACATAGATCCATCTCTGTTTCCTTAAACTTCAGTAGCTAATATAGATATAGCGCCCTTGTTGATTTCTAATACAAAAGACTCATACATACCTGGCCATTCTAACATCCTTCTCCACCATTGCCTTGGCCAACTCAACATGAATATCCATGGGTTGCAATATGTGCATAGTTGATGGATGCTGGAATCTACACTTTTTCCAGTTTTCCTCTTTAAAAATAAAAATTTAAATATTAAATAACTTTTTAAAACTATCAGATATTCTGTGCAAAATATTACATTGCTAGAAAATACTTAACAAATTTAATGAACAATTTTTACTTCCTTCAGCATACAAGTTAAATCATTTGTATTTTAACACAGATTGGTAGAAGACAAAAAAAATTATCAAAAAAGACTGCATGTGTAATAACCACTATTTTTCCAAAAAGAAGATTCTAAAGACAGATTTCCCACGTGGCTAACATAGTCTCATGCAGACCTTTACCCATGACAGGGACTGAAGAGGTCATTGTTCAAATAATTATTTGTAAGGACATGCAAAGGGAAAGGCAGTGTTGATGGTCTGTGTAAATAATCTCCTTTCAGAACCTCTGAGGCTCCTGACAGGCACCAAGCAGATATGTTATCTTAATGTTACCAGAGCTCACTATGCAGGGTAGAGCATGGCCTCTGCATGCAGAGATTACATCCTCAGGTGACTTTCCACAAAAGGACATGCTCAAAGATATTTAATCAACACCTACTTCTTCTAGTAACTAAAGGAATATGGCAGACCAAAAAGCTGTACATAAGCAACAGAAAACACCAAAGCTATGAGAACATAAACTATTTTTAAGTTTTATGAGTGTATCTACAGGATGAGTATCTGTAGTGAAAACATGGGAGAGCAGAGAAGATATCTTAAATTTCAGATCTGAGACTACGTCCGTATACATAGTGAGATATCCTGGGAATGGGACCTAAGTTTAACCCCAAAGCCCACCTGTGTTACAGACACATCCTACATGTAGCTCAAGGGCCATTTGGCATCTGCAGGGCATGTGTGCTTAAGTGCGGCCCATATCTAAGATTATATTCGGGATTTTTACTTGTGGCATGATATAGCATTCAAAATGTTTCAGATTTTGGAATAGCTCACATTTAGGATTTTTGGATCAATGAAGTTTACCATAGCATTTTTTTTAGATGTAGTATTCTTTCAATATATGTTTCTCAGGTACCTATAAAAGTAGTTATAACAATGCAAAAATAAAGACTGGACTAAAACAGTACATATTTTCAAATAAAGGCAGCATGGAGAACACGGAAACATCTCAAAACATTAGAACAGAAGAGTTTGAACCAACTGTAACTTTTGCTGTGTTCTGACAGCTCACAGTCATTCTACAGACAGAGGCCATGCACAAACTGATGATCAAATAATTCTGGGTACCCTAGGACTAATAGTCTGTTTTAACTGTGACATCCTGCACTGGGCCACTCCTACTGAAGTGAGCAACAGGAAAAGTGTACAGGACAGTGGCTGGGACTGATACCCAGGAGCAGACAGACCCATGCACACACACTGCCAAGCCTAATAATGCATGCATGTACACCCCTACAGCTACTGGAGCTAATCTGACCGCCCTAAAAGCTGAGCAGTGGCTGACCTGCTTTTGCAAAGAGCAACTGTACACTCTTTATTTCCACATCAAACTTGTCATATGCCTTGTCTATTATTTCTTCCAGAGATGAATTAGTTGTCTTCTGTGTACCTTGGTCTTTACTGTTGAGCTAAAAATGGAACGAAGAAAAAAAAACTGAACTTTTTTACATAACATAAAAGTATACATATTACACACTTTGGTCAAATTTCAAAACTTCTAACTGAAGACAGGAGACTTCCTTAATGAGCTCATATTCTGCCTAATTTCCTGGTGATTTGTAAGCAGTTCGTTAGGAGTACATTACCTCACCACATGTCTGTTATGCTTGAGTAAGAGATGCTGGGCACATTCGCACTCACTGAGACAATTGCACAGCTGTCTGCATCAAATGTCCTGTCCAGAAGGAAAGCTCCTTCCTCTGTCTGACTCCTAAGAGGTAGGTACTGCCAACTATGGTTCGGCTCTCCTACAGCCCACCTTGAACTCCTCACCTTCTCGACACTACCATGAAAGAAGCCATTAGGGCCAGCTCCAAACTACTTCCTTTTCCCCTTCCCAGATGGAATCAAGGCTCAATTCAGTTTAACTGTGACCTTTTGCCAAATGCTTAGATTCAACAAGATGCAAAATCTAAAACCCCACTCTAGTTACTTAGAGCAATCAAGTATACATTTATGATATACAGAAACATAATATAACATTGTATGTGCATATATGACATAAATGATATATATTACACATATATCGAGATAATTTCCTGTCAAAATATATGGCCCCAAAAAATGACACTGTAAAATTAAACTCTATAAACCATGAAAACTAAGATGGTTTCTCCCCTATTAGGTAGGAAAACAGAAAAGTCATCCATCCAGTCCTCAGTGCCAAATTATTGCCATTACAGGAATTTCTAATGACACTTCTTTGTTTAGGTAGCCATATAATATGTGTGAAATAAGTCTAGGCTTAATTTAAGTGAACTTAAAAACAGCAAGCTATCAGACATACAGTTAGCAAACTTGTCAAAGATAAAAAGAAAAAAGTACATATACACCTACCTGGAAAGTACCAAAATCTAAAATGAGAAGATTTGACTTTTCATGGTGAAAACCTGTCTGTGGAATTATTAGATAAGAAGGCTTTAGATTGATCCTTAAATCAAGGGTTTTCCGAGTCTCAATAATATGTGTAAGTCCTAAAAGAAGGCCAGGAAAAAATGATATGGTCAAGTTGAACTACATGGTGATACCGTTACCACGAAGACTAAGAATTTAACTTGAAAGGTATTAGTGTCGGTTCTGTCAAAAAGTAGATTCTCAGTTCATCATGTGAAGTAAACACTGCATTGAGTTGACAGGAAACAAACGTCCCCATAGCGTATATACATAATACAGTAAATCCTAGGTGACTAGTATTTGTCTAGGCAGCCTGATGAAATAGTCTGCTGCGTCCTTTAAACTAGGCATGCACAGCATGGTGAATGGTTTGGAGAAAGGAGATGGAGGGTCACCTCAAGATCATTCCAAGGCACAGGATCTTGGGTGTAAGGCAGACAGATGTATCTGTCCCTCATTACTCTCTTTCCTAGGCAGTCTAACAACTTATACAAGCCTGAGTTAGCCATAGAACACAGCCCAATTTTAAAACAGAAATAACACAACCTCAACTACTTTAAACACAATGTTTCCATTGCGATGGACATGTTTCAAGTTGAGTTGGTGCAGAGAGACACACTAAAATGTCACCTGTAGCTGTTCTCTCCTTAATTTCTTCCAGCTTCATCAATGTGGCTGATGTAATCTGCTCAAGATCCAACCCCTTATTTGACTGAAAGAATTCAACTACAGCATTGATAGTTTTCTGTAAAAGAATTTTAAAACACAACAGGTTAGATGTCAAATCTGTGTTATAAATCTAAAGGATTTACCTCAATTATAAATAGCTGAGGCTTTGAACGAAGGAATCCAAAGATACTCTCTGCACTCCCTTCAGGAGGGAGAGACAACTGTGAGCACGGGGAGCCTCGGGAGCTTACTGGAGAGAGGAAAACTGTGCATTTCACGGCAGTGGCAAGAGGTCTAAGCGGCATGTGGTACTAGCAAATGACATGACCTCTGGTTTCAGCCTCCAGTTAGAGTAAATCCATCACTCAACACTGTACTTGGATTCCGCCATGCTCTGACATTTGGAGGAGAAGCAAGGGGAAAGTTGGTCACTCTTATCTACGTATAAAACCTGAATATACAACTATCAGAGATTTTATAGGATGAAGAACGTTCTGGAGATCAGCTGTACAGCAACTTAGTACATTTGTGAATGTGCTAAACAAACTGAACCACGATCTTACCACAAATGTGTAAGATGGTAAATCTTGTCATGTGTGTTCCACTACAATATAAAATCTTTTCAACTTTATCTTATCATCTGTGTGTGAGTGCTTGTGCACAGGCACACACACGCATATCATAGCACATGGAGGGGGGTCAGAGGACAGTTCTATGGAGTCAGTTCTCCTCTGCTGCCCTCACATGGGTTCCAGCAATTGAACTCAGGTCATCAGGCTTGCACGGCCAAGTGCCTTTATCCACTGAGCCATCCTTTCAACACTGAAAAAACTTCTTAAAAACTTTTGTGTGTGTGTATATGGTGTATGTGTATGGAATATATAATCATGTGCGTGTGCAGGTGAGTGCACCCATGCACATGTGCAGAGGCCAGAGGAGAACACGCCATCCTGTTCTGTTACTCCCTGACTTCTTCCCTTGAGTCTGGGCTTCTCACTGAACATGGAGCTAGGCTGGTAGCCAACAAGTCCCAGTAACCTCCTGCCCACCTCCCACAATGCTGGGTTACAGGCACATGCATGCCCATGCCAATGTTTCACTTGAATGCTGAGAATTCGAACTCAGAGCCTCGTGTTTGCATATCAAGTGCACTTACGTATTAAGCCAACTCCCCAACAGCTTTAATAAGTCACTTTCTGCCTACACTTACAGCATCATAGATGACCTCCACAGGCTGGGACTGAACGATCAGAGTCTGGTCAGCAGGACTGTTCTCAGGGTTGGTTTCAAACTCAATTTTGAGCAAGGACGATGAAGTGTCGCCAATGGAAGCCACCAGCGATGGCACGATGTCTTGTTGTCGCAAGCCTGTGACGTACCAGTGTTCTAATTTTGCTTCTATCCTATCCAATAAGGAAAAAGCAAGCATGTAACAGGTGAAGTGATAGCTATTCCTCTGAAATTCCTTTGAGAACCAGTCCTATGGTCAAAGTCACAGCTCATCTTCTTAGGCTAGCCTTCGTTTACCTACAAAACCTGCCTCTGCTGCTGTCAGTCACTGTCTTATTAGCTCTTTACCATCCACATGAAAACCCACTTTAGTCAACCCCAGCACATGGCACACGTCCTGGTCACGGTGTTTAAACACAGATAATACCATCATCCTGGGTCCACACCACTCCCACATCCTCCTCCTGTTTCTCCTGGCATCCTTCCCATCCAGCTGCCTCCACCTCCTACTGTCTCGGTTACTCTTGCCCACAACTGAGCCGTGCAGTCTACCTGTGGGCATTTCACACCATGCTCCACGGTAAGTTGTCTAATGTGTTAAATGGTCTTGAACTAATTTTTTGTATATACTCTTACCAAATGCAATGCAAAAGTCCAGAAAACAGAAATGTACTACACACTGAAGAGCTGCTGCATGCACACACTCTAATAAAACACTGCCCGACAAACGCTTGCAGAGGCAAGGAGGAAAGATAGAACAGTGACTTCTACCGTGCACCATAAAACGTAAACAAATTGTCTTTCATGCTGCATAAGATTACATATTTGAGCTGGGCAGTGGTAGCACATGTCTTTCATCCTAATAATTGGGAGGCAGACGTAGGCGAATCTCTCTGAGTTTGAGGCCAGCCTGGTCTACAGAGTGAGGTCCAGGATGGTCAGGGCTACTCAGAGAAACCCTGTCTCAGAAAACCAAATATATATTTGGAGCCTAAAATCCTAAATGTAAATGAAAATCAAGTCAACTTCTTAAACACTTACTTAAGTGCTTGTGCTCCTGGTCGCTGGGATACTTGGGTACCCAAGCCAATTATCTGAATTCTCAGGATTTCTGGAACATTCTTGTTTTCTCTTATTATAATAGAGGTGCTCACCAACTTCAGAGTCAGTATATGGGCCACATACTAAACAGAGGAATGAATAAAAATGGTTATCATGTGAATGAATTCTGACTTTCATGGTTTCATCTTAAATATGTCGAATCATCAAATGACTCAACAAAAGCTACAGGTTCCAGCACCTACATATTCTACATACTCTCCATAACTGAACAAGACTAGAAAACTCAATGCAAGGCTCCTGGGACAGACAGCACACTTACAAACGATCCAAGCTCATCTGCTTAGTTTTAAAGAAACAGTGACAATCCTTTAGAGGAAGAAAATCTCCACTGAGAAGCTTTCACTTAAGCAAACTCAGCATGTAACCAATCTTCTAGCTGAGGAAAAGAATTTGGGGACCTGTTTCCCCTCAGAGCGTGTGAACTTTTAAGAGCATGAAGACAGCCTGTGAAGTGAGTCTCGCCGGGAAGACACCAGGAATCAGGTCCTAGCACAAGGCAGTGGCACTGAGGAATCGCGATCATCTGGTCTGGTCGAGACCCGGGAAAAACAGCTAGAGGGAATCAGAGGAAACTCTCCAAATGAAAAGCCGAAAGACTGAAACGCAGAGAGCTGAAAAGGGGGACAGAGGACACCACAAGGGCACGGCTCACATTGTGAGGAAGCATTGTGGCAGAAACTATTCACGCTGGTGAGACCTTTGACAGCCAAACTACATGAACAAGAGCAAGTGTAAATTTATACCACAGTAAATGCTGAAAACCGAAAGAGTTAAAAACCTTTCTCCGCTCAATGGCCCCGTATCTTACATAAGCAACACTAAGTGGACTTAGTGAGTTGTCAGACAACAATGGGGGGAGATGAAAGAAGAAAACAGTAATAGTTGGGAGGGGGACATTTGGGGATATGGGGGAGGTGGAAGAGGGAAATAGAGATGGATTTGATCATATTTCATTGCATTCCTATATGAAATTCTCAAGAATACAGGGAAAATTGTACTATGAAAAATTTAAGTAAATAAAAATGCCCTTCATTGATTAAAACAACATACAAAGGAAATGAATGAACATAAATGTCACTTGGATCCAGTACAGCTCACAGCTGAATGTACTGACAAACAGTGTAAGCCAAACAGCAATAGAATCATGGACTAAAACTCCTTTTAAAAAGGAATCAACAACCTAGAATCTTAAACACAAAGGTGGGGGGAGTATCCTTAAGATACATGGGAAAACAATAGTTATTTTCAGAAAAAAAAAAAAAAATTTAGGAAACTAATTACAAACAGATCTTCACTAGAGGGAAGAAAACAGCAGACATCACTCAAGAGAAGGGAAATAAAGGCAATGTCGGGGACAGAGCAAAGAGGGGACCCAAGATGCAACTCGATGGCACTTCCCATCCCCCCAAAATCATCTCTAGTCAACATAATCCCTAACGGTTCCACAGCAGCATGTTTTCCCGAAAGCACAAGACACAAGACCTGTAAGTGAACCCACAAGGAGTCCCGCAGTCAGCAGCGGGAGGGCAAACCTCCTCACCTCACTTAGGTGGGCACTTACTAATGATCACACAGGAGGGCCAACAAGCTACGGAAACATGCTCAACATCATTATCAGGAAAAATAGAAATTAAAAATGCAGTGGGATTGCATACCATGCCCTTAGAATGGCTCAAAGTAAACATGTGAAGAACAGCCATCGCAATGAGTGATGCACATCTACCCTATGACCCAACAATTTCACTCCTAGGTATTTACTCAGTGGGAATGAAAACACACAGTTTAAAAAAAGGTGGGGGGGGGGAGGACAAGCAAACTAAAACTAAAGACAACCCAGATGCTTTTCAACAAAAGCACTAATGAGTAAGCTCTGGTATTTTCAAATGACAGAATCCTGCACAGCAATGAAAATGAATAAAATACATTAGGTGCAAAATGGCAGAGATGGCTCCAAGGACAGTGGCAGACAAGAGAAAACATGCTCTGTGCTTCCCTTTACAGAAAGATGAAAAAATACGCAGAACAAAATCACAGTGTCCATAGCAAAACACCCAAGGAAAGGAAAGAAGTGACCGTGGTACAGATCAGGACGCTGGTTATACCTGGGGAAGAGATGGGGGAGGTGTGGGGAGACTAGGATGGCTGCAATATTGGAAACCTTGACACTGGCAGTCCCTGTAGCCAGTGACTTTCCAACCTGTCAAATACACAGAATGCTTTTGAACTGTTCACTCTTGCTATGCGCTAAACTTGACACGAAAAACGCCTCAAAGATTCAACTACACGCTCTAACAAGGACTTTCACCAGGCTCTTCCTCTACTCACTAAATCAAGCAGTCCTACAGTTGAGGACTTTTGACTGAGAAGGCTCCAGAACAGCATGAGGCAACCACACTAAGGACAACACATTTTCAGTAGCTACTTAGAGAATCACTAAGTTAGCCCAACTCAAGATAACCCATCAGTGAATCAAGACACTTGTGAAGGCACCCGACACCTACCTGCTTGGGCAAAGCCAAGTTATAGGTGCTCTCACTGTAGCCAATGGCAGTGAAGAGCTTGTCTTTCTCCTCCGGAGTCATGAGATCATCGATGGCTACGAGACAAGACGGTCTTTTAGGAAATGAATGGCTAAGATTTTAAAGACAACTTTTTTAAAAATAATCAATAAAAATATTATGTTGGGGAAAAAAAGTCCACAGATACAAATGCTAAAGCAAAATCAGCCATCTAATTCCTTCTAACACTTAACTTTGGCTTAATTCAAAAAAAAAAAA
>CABHPH010140622.1:15760-60334 GCA_902168325.1 Peromyscus nudipes | reverse complement strand
GCTGAGACCCATTCTGGATGAGGGCTCGGGGCATCCAGTCTGAGGAAACAAGACCAGCTGAGGATCTGGCGAGGTGAGATAGCTGTGGCTGTTTCTGTCTCTCTGATTCCAGTGTTCACCCCAATAACTGGCCTCAGGTTTGATTTTATTAATAAGACCTTCTAAGATTCATGCTACAGGCAGGGTGTAAACTGGTGCAGCAATTGTGGAAACCAGTGTGGAGGCTTCTCAAAAGCTAAAAATAGAACTATAATATTACCCAGATGTATCATTCTGGACATGTACCCAGAGGACTCTGTATCCCACCACAGAAAGACATGCACATCCTTTTTCATTGCTGATCTGTTTGCAGGGAAATGGAACCACCTTAAATGTCTATCAACAAATGAATAGGTAATTGTTACCAGCTCCAGGATTGTAGTAAGAATGCAGCTGAGTATGGTAAAGCTATACTTGGAAAAAAATCAAGACATTCTTCCAGAGGAACCCAAATCTCAAGGAGTATTTGGTGTTATTTGGTTTTTAATGTGTTAGCTGTTTCCTGCTATGAATTTCATGTGCGCTCTTAACTTCCCCAAGAACTTTTAACAGTTTATTTTACCCAAAGTTCTTCTCAAGCATCCTAGGCCTAGGAGACAGGTGAACTTAGGTGTATAGCTTTGCTTCTTGTGCAAATGAAGCTCAGACCCTCCTTTCTCTCACAGACCAAATGGCATTCCAGAGCAATTGACTCAAAACAGAAGGGTTTTTTGCATACCAGGTACAATGTAGCTATGAGGCAGGTTTCCTAGCTCCAAGTAGAATTACCCCACCCTGCCAGTATATGGCGGCATAGGAAAATAGAGGCAGTTTTATTCTAGTGACTTATAGACTTCTTTTCCCAACCACCTGTAAGATTGTAGTTTGAGCCCATTGGTGATAGACTCGTAACGTTTCACCTAACCATTTATAAGAATATATTTTGAGCACATAAATTCCCTTTCTGATTTATTCCAGGCCTTATCTAACCCCACCTCTTTCATTCACTCCCCTTTTGTATTGCAAATGAAGCTGGCTATCACTGCTTTTGTGGGGACCTTGGAAGCCTAGCATTGTATTGTAAGAGTCAGGCTGCTGGTAGGTCTGTGACTGGTTGTGGGAGCAGAAGGGGATGAAACCAAGGTAGAGAGAAATGAAGATGAGGACGAGGCAAAAAGAGCTTAGAACTAGGATAGGACAGGAAGAGAAGGGACAGAGAGGAGCTAAGTTTAAGAACAGAAGAGAAAAAAAAAAGAACAGAAAAGAAACTGTGTAGAGAGAGAACTGACTCAGAAGAATAAAGTGTATAGACTAAAGAGTTTCGTGTATGTAGATTTATTAGTGAACCCCACAGATTAATCCAACACCAGTAGCGTCTCTTCTGGAACTCTGGGTGAAGGCTATTGGGGGCAGGACCCCAATAGCCCTCATTAGGTAATGAAAGTGTGGTACATTCATATATGGAATTTTAATCATAAAGAAAAATGAGATTTGCAGGAAAATGGGTGGAACTAGAAAATGTTGGACTAAGTGAGGTGACTCAGACTCCGAGAGACAAGCACTGTGTTTATCATGCACATATCCTGGCTTCCAGTTCCATGTGTGTTTATTATGGGGGAATGGTGTGGGGAGAGGCCAGAACACTATAGAAGAGCTGTGAGAGGAGGAAAAGGGGTGGGGAGTAAGAGAACAAACACATGTGAGTAAAAGTTGAAGGGGAAATTCTGGGAACATGGGCAAGAAGATGCACGAGAGGAGTGACCATCACCTAAAGCTAAGAATGTATAAAAACACCCAGAGGAAACCTGTACTTTCCATGCTGATTTAAACATTAAGTTAACACACACACACACACACACACACACACACACACACACACGCACGCACGCACGCACGCACGCACACGCGCGCGAGCACACATGCACAGAGCAGCTAAACTAGGCTATCATAAAAATAAGTCTGCTAAGTCTGTAATAGAAGTTCTAGACCCAGAGCTTTATCTGGTGAATTTTCAAGGATATTTTTGTTAGAACAATTCATGATAGGTAGCTTCAGTCCTTTGCCAGCATTATACTTTTTAAGTTCTACACTGGGCTTGGACTCAATGATTCTTTGGCCTCAAAGAGTAGTAATCTTTGAAACATGAGAAACTCTAGTTCTGAACTTGGCATTGTGAAATGGAATTTTACATGAGTACACACTAACCCTGTTGATGCCAGTGCTGTTAGTATTTGCCCAAGAGCTGTACAACAGTGTGCATAATATAAATATTGCTCTCTTATTTGGAATCAAATGAGCCCTTGGTGGTACTGGTTTACTTTCTTCATTGGTTGTCCTTTGGTCTGCTAAAGAGGAGTGATTCTTGGAAGAAAAAACAAACAAATTGTGTGATTCTGGTGCTATTCCCTGGGATGGGAAAGAACAGCAATGTTCCTTGGGATTTTTTGCCTTCCCTTTTCTATAACAAGTAACTGAGGCTTCCTTAAGGATTTAGGCAACTCTGGTCTTCATTTCTAACTCCAGAATAGCTTGAGGTCATTGTGGTAAGATAGGAAACAGAAAGGAAAAAACAGAAAACTAGCAATCCTTAACTCCCAAGTACATTGGACTCCACTGGCTAGATTAGCAGGCACTGTCATTCCAGTGGATGTGTCTTTAGGGTACAAAACATTGCAGCCCTGTCCTGATAAATGTAGTAACTAGGTACAAACACTGCTAGAAAGCTCATGCCTTTCAGAATTTGATCCTTTGAAGCAGACAGTGATAAACAGATTGTGAGCCTGCCATCAGTGTAAAAGAGTTTGTGCCTTAATGTGTCCAGATACCACCGCCCAGAGCCATTGTTTTACTTACTGGTGGGCAACACTAACCTGTCTTGGCTAATGTTTAGCCATTAAAACAAGAATTTCTTGACAGTGATTAAATAGGTTAAGACTGTCTCAGCAAATATTTTACCATTTAGCTTAATTCCTTTCTCCTGTCTCTTCCCTGCTCTCTGCCAGAGGACATATTTTGTCAAGAACAGCGTGTGTCCTCGGGGTATAAACAAAGCTGACTCCTAGTAGAGCCTCATGTCTGCAGAGCACTCATTGTCTTCAGTCCTGGTTAGTACAGCGCAGCAGAAGTGAGAGGAACAGGAGGGGTGACATCACTATCACCTTTCTCTGCAGCCACTGTGATTTCAGTCTTAGTGTTGGATCGGGGTGTCCTGGATCCTGCCCCTTTGACATGTAACGAAACAAAGAGGCAAACAAACGTTACTCAGATGAAGCATAAGTTTCTCCTTACACAGCTTCCCAGTCTGCTCTACCTGGTGTATCTTTACCCAACACTGCCTTGTAAAGAGACATGTTGATATAATTGATTCTGATTATTCAGATAATTATGTTTTATAACCACAGGGACAGTTAGTGAAGGTGAATCACTGCTCTTATGGGAAACTCAGAGAATTAAGTTTCTGTGAGCCCCTCCAACAGATCATTGTATAACATTGATTCTTGGGTATTTCTATTTAATGCCTCCTTATTTAATACATTATTCATTCATTCACATTGAACCCCTGGTCAGGAGGACCGAAGTCCCTACCTGAATGAAGCTTGTTTAACCTGTTGTCTCTGAAAGCCACGTCACAGCTTCTGACTCTCAGAAACACTAGACTGCAGTCCAGGCCACTTTACATGGTGGAGTCACCATCAAACAGAATTTGAAAAATGTGGCTCCAAACAGACCATGAAATAACAGCTGTATGATACGAGAGCTGAAACAAGAAGGCAGACTTTACCAGGGGTGTGCTTCTGTCAACTCAGATATTTTGCTATTCCGCACTTGTCTATAAATATTCACGATAGTGCCCAAGTCTTGATTGTGGGATTACAGATAAATTTCAGTGATGAGGTGACTTTGTAAATATCGAATCTTTAATCAAGATTTTATATTAATATGCATATATAAGCATATGGTTTTGAATATGCTGCTTTTGTTACATAGTGTAAAAACATACTCTACAGCATATTTTATTTAATTGTGTGGCTTTGAAATATTTTTATGAAACTGTGCTCTATCTGCTGGGTCCTTACGAAAGAATTCTAAGGACCCTCTATAGTCCGATGGTAGTGTAAGTTTTGATTTCCTTATGAGTAGTGATCAAAGTGAAGATACTTTTGAGGACTAGATGAGCGTAACATATTGTCGTACACACTCAGTTAAATGCAGTAAGACTAAGTAGATAGACTTTAGAGTCTCCTCACCTACTGTCTGTGAGACCTTATTAAACTACTAACTCTCTTAACTGATTCTAAGGGGGGAGTTTATATGTCCAGGCCTAGAAATGATATGTTGACAATTAGTGTAACTGATTTTGGATCTCTCAAATAATTTGCTACTACAAAGACTTATGCCTTTTTGGAAAAATGACTGACTTCAGAGCTATATAAGAATGAATTTGAAATCTTATTGTATGGGAAAGTAAAGAAATGCTCAAAAATTGGTGGGTATATTTCTCACTGGTTAAATCTGAGATGATATGAATATCAAAATGAATGGTGACAATGATGAGTTTAACATTGAATAAGAGAAAAGTTCAGGAGTACATACTGATCCAAACAAATAAATTTAAAAAGAAGATCTTTATAGTTGGGCATAGTGGTATACACCTTTAATCCCAGCACTTGGGAAGCAGAGGCGGGTGGATCTCTGAGTTCAAGGCCAGCCTGGTCTACAAAGTGAGTTCCAAGACATCCAGGGATACATAGTAAAACCTTGTCTTGGGCTGGAGAGATGGCTCAGAGGTTAAGAGCACTGCTTGCTCTTCCAAAGGTCCTGAGTTCAGTTCCCAGCAACCACATGGTGGCTCACAACCATCTGTAATGAGATCTGGTGCCCTCTTCTGGCCTGCAGGGGTATGTGCAGACAGAACACTGTATACATAATAATAAATAAAAAAATATTTAAAAAAAAAAAAAAAAAACCTTGTCTTGAAAAAAAGCAAAAGAGAGAGAGAGAGAGAGAGAGAGTGATGTTTATAACAGAATTCCAGTTAGCAACTATAGAAGGAATCACAATTAGAAAAATCACAGTGGTTTATATAATTATGTAATTACTCTTTCAGTAAGAACCATCATTGACTACTGATCACTGGGTTTTGGTGTTTTGAGAAACAAGGTATTTATGCAATGTCGAACAATTTCCCCATTAGCAGTTACTAATTTCAGAAATAGCAATAAAACTTTAGAAGAGAAATTGGGCACAGGCTGAGTTAACCTTATGACCAGAGTTGATAGTGGTCCAGCCTGATAACCAGTGCTTTCTGCGATGACGCACTGAGAAGGACACAGTGTCCCTTCTGTAATAGTCTACCAAGGGCTGCATAGACCAGTGTCTATCATAGAGCTGTCCAGACAAACCCAAACTTAACACACACCATACAACTTCTCTATGTACTTCAAAAAGAATCTGTGCTATTAGAAGATGAAGAAGCTGCGGATTTGATTCAGATCAAAGAGACTTCAAATCCAACTAGAGTGTGATCTCAGGTCAGGTTTTTGCTTAGGGATAAATGAATAATAAAAAGATTATTAAAACATTAATTTAAGTTTCCCAAATTTAATATAGAGTGAGCATTAAGATGTAGCTCAGTGGCAGAACACTTGCCATGTGCAAGGTCCTAGCTTCATTCCTTAACGCCACAGGAGATGGATATGTGTAGAGTGGGGCAGGGATGGAAGAGGAAGGGGCTGGTGGGTCATATGAGTGGATGTTCTGTTCTTAGTTGAAATGAGTTCAGTAATTCCAGAGTGAGGGTGTACAAAACCCACAGGTGCTTCCACAAAAAGATGATGAGTTGGGCATGTCTATGTCCACAATAAGGACATGTCAGGCAAGACACTAACAGCAGACTCATCAAAGTGAAGGTCCTGGATGAATAGTCATTGGACTTTGGAAACCTCTGTGTGTTTGCAGTGTTTGAAAGTAAAGCAATTGGAAAAATTCAGAAAAGCATAATAAAGAGAAGGGTTATAATCTCACCTTCACAAACAGGCTTTGTTAGTATTTTGCAGTATTTCCTTCTATTCATGTCTATGATATGATAGTAAGCTTTGTGAAGCTAAGCTCAAAGGAAGAAACATTTCCCCCTGCAAACTTAAAAATACCAATAATAATAATTTTTTAAAATAAAAAGGAATGAACTATTCTCAAGGCATTGTTTATTTCCTTCCAGGAAGCTGGTAACCTTGACAATGTTATGTTCTATTTCTATTCTTTACAAGATTAAAACAATTTGGATCTAAAACTGTTGAGTGGAATCAGTCCAATTTGTGTTTTCCCTGAACTATCACAGCCATGGTCCTTTTTCTGATGGTCCCAGCTACCCATTCAGTAATAGGAAAATCATTTATCATATAAGCATTTAATTTGTATGTTAGAAGTCTGAAGCAACTGAGATCAGTATACAAACTTACCAAAATGGGGCATTGATTGGTGTGAACTTGAAAATTAAATGTTGCTAGATGTAAATGGAGGGAAGAATCCTTTATATTAATAAACTCTGTCTTTTAAAAACGTCTATTACTCTATGGTATTTATTTGCATAAAAGTACTTAGTTACTCTCATTAAATATGGAACCTGTTACACAGCACCATAATAATGGCATTTAAGGTACCTTATGTGCTGTAGTACTTGGATTTCTTTCTCTTGGTTGTCTGTATTTTCACTCAGTCCTCTGGAGTACTTCCACCTCTAAAGACCTTGCTGATTTTAGCCTGCTTTTCTGAAGATCTCTTCATTGTGATTTTTGTTATATTTTATTACCAAAAACATTACTGGGACAGAAGCACTGAAGAGATAGAGGAGTGGAATTTCCTTAATTAAGTAGTAGAGTAATAATTTAGCAAAGGAGAGATGAGAAATCAGTATTAATTACTGAAGTAACAATCTTTCTGCTAGGTGTTGTAGTTGCATTTAATCTGTACAGATGTCTGTGAATAAACAGGAGCTCACAGATGTACATCTGTGAGGAAATGGGTGCTAGACACCAAGGAGGCTGATAATGCCTAGTCGAAACTGTTGCATCTACCCCCAGGGCAGTAGTTCTCAACCTGTGGGTCATAGCCCTTTCACAGAGTTTGCCTACAACCATCAGAAAACACAGATGTTTACATTTCATAACAGTAGCAAAATTATAGTTATGAAGTAGCAACGAAGTAATTTTATGATTGGGGGTCACCACACCATGAGAAACTATTAAAGGGTCATAGCATTTGAAAGGTTGAGAACCACTGTTCTAGATTTTGTGAGCTGGTAGAACCAGGATCACGTTGGTAGAGTTTAGCTAGTCTTGAAGCCTGTCTTGATTTTGATTTTTCCATTTGTGTATGATGCTGGTCACATTAACTTTTCTGTTTTGTTTTGAATTTTTGAAATAATATATAAATTTGTTTTCTTTTCTTCACCAGGCTTTTCAGATGTGGATCACACCTATGCTCAAAGAACTCAGCTCTTTGACACCCTAGTAAATTTCTTTCCCGACAGCATGACTCCTCCTAAAGGCAATCTGGTAGACCTCATCACACTGTAAACTGGGGAGTCGAGTTGAGGAATTGCTAGGCTCAGAAGTGGAGACTGGAGTCGGAGTTCCGTGTTTGTGTGGGCAGAGGTGACGTCGCAGTAATTGAGGACTGCATCAGAGTTTTGAAGGATCCTTATTATCACAAGTTTTAACCCTCTCCTTCGTACCTGACCTCAGTCCCCTTTTCCTCATATTCCTGCATTAGGCTAATAAAGTGAAATTGATATACTTCCCATTTAATTATGCATATCTTTCTTTAGCTTTTAAGAATACCAAGTGTTAATGAAAATGACACTTTTCTGCTTCCCAGTTTTTCCAAGTTTATTTTTAGTTAGGAAAGCAGCACTATCAGTAGACTCAGTGCTGTAGGAGGGGAGGTTTGCTGTTGGGTTGTTGGCCTTTGTTCCCCTTGTCTCCTCTCTTCCCCCTTTCCTTTTCCTCACATCACAACTGTTGTAAGTGTGCCACTGGCTTACTTCGTCATTCTTAGCAGGTGTATATTTCTGTGGGACAGTTGCTGTATGTTAAGCTGATATGTGGAACTGTTGACTTTTCTTGTATTATATTAAACAATAGAGAGGTTAGAGGGCTTCAGTTTATACTTTTTGCCATAAAACCAAAAAGCAAAACTCAAGATTGACCCAGACTCCCGATCAGAGTTGGCATT
The DNA here is from genome assembly GCA_902168325.1 of Peromyscus nudipes. NCBI lineage: Eukaryota > Metazoa > Chordata > Mammalia > Rodentia > Cricetidae > Peromyscus > Peromyscus nudipes. The sequence goes on along the minus strand of CABHPH010140622.1, from coordinate 52,084 downwards.
TCTGAATTGATATTTTGTAATGGCTATTACAGTAGCCATTGGCTTCGAATCACAAAAACCTGAAACCAAGGCTATCATCCCGAAACTTTAAGAGGTTCCCCTCAGATGACTGTTTTCACTGATAGCTTTGTAGGGGTTGGGGGAGGAAAGGACTCTCCTCTGGTAGAGTTTTACAGAACCAGTGCTCACATTCTCCTCGGAGTTCTCTTCTTGTTGCAGTTTTATCTGGGGAAGTGGGTTCCAGAGCTGTGCTTTTCATTTTTTTTCTGATATGTTTCCCTGCTGTTTTGAAGAGTAAAGGTTTGTGGTTGTCCTTTGGCATACAACTGACAGGCATTTCAGTAAGCATGTGGACCAGGCCTTTTTAAATAGACAAAAAGAAAAAAAAAAATACTAAGTTTTTCACTAGACAGAAAAGTACAACAAATTGTTCCATTCTTGTGTATGCAGGAACAGAGGAGCATACCTTCCTGTTAGGTGTTGTGGAATGTTGCATGAGAAACCTGCATCTGGCTAGTTAGTGTTCACATTGCTGAAAGTGTGCCATCTGCAGCTGGTAACCCACCATGTTGAAAGCAGAACCTATAATATCCACATGCCAGCTGTTAAGAGTGAGTGACTATGAAATTGACCTGTACTTTCAAAAAGTGTCTGTGTAGGAATGAGACTTTGATATGTCTTTTTCCTCTGTCTTTACTTCATGGTTTTACTTTTGAGGATGAATGGGAGTATATTTTTGCCAATTGAGATGAACAGGAATGTATTTTTGCTGGTCGTAGGATTGAATCGTGGCTTTTTAGCTTTACAAGCATCCCAAAGCAATCAGTAGTAATTTATTAAACATGTAAGTCAATACCTTATCTTGTGAAAAATATGTTGTATAGTTTATCAGGTATCAAATTGTATAAATACAGAATAATCAGTTAACTGTACATTTGAGTAATATTCAAAGACTTATAATTTCTTAAAATGATTCTCCTGATAGTGTAGCCTGATGGATCTCATTTTTCAAAGACAGATGCAAATCAGTAGTTAACAAAGGAACCTGAACTGGAAGTTGCCAAAATGTAAGAGCTGTAGCTGATCATCTTGACAATACAACCGAATGGAGTTCTGCCACCTGCCACCTCTTCATAAGTGTGCTCTCCCCACTCCCCACCCCGCCCCACCCCCGAGTTTTTCCCATCAGTTCCTCAGACTCTATTATTTGGATGAAATTCATTTCTTGACCTCAATGATTCTTTTTTCCTCGTAACTGCTTTTTTCTGTTTCTGTCATGCCTGCTTTAATTCCATCTCTCCTCACTTTTATTTAGTTTGAGTTTTTAATTTTCACGGCCATGTTTAAGTGGTTGAGTCCTAGGAAAGCACTGAGTGTTGCTTGAGTGAGATCTCTCACTGACTGAGGAGGTAACTGACAGGACTGGCTAGATCAGGTTAGAATCTGTGCCTTGGGGTTTAGTGGGGGCACTGCCAATGACAGCTTCAGAAAGTATAGGCCTTTCTGTGTCCAGGACCAAGACTGACATGTTGCTCACAACATTTCATATCAGAACCCAGATTGAGAAATTGTACAGATATTTATTTACTAAGGAGCAACAGCAGAATATTATAATTTATACAATAAAGTTAGTATTTAAGTAACCAAATACATGTGCTTTACTACTTAAAGTTTCATGTTCTAGCTTAGTCCCAAATTAAAACACTTAGCTTTAGATGCGTTAGTGGGAAACTGTTCCCTTGACTTAATCCCCAGTTTCAGCCTCACCTCCATGTCCCTTTTTCCAGCAGAATATGTGGCTCTCAATCAGAAATTAGCTGTAGACATCTGATGCTACTTTCACCCTGTATTCTGTAAGAATTTGAGCTGCAAGTCACTGGACAGTGTGTTTGCTTTCATTTATGAAATGGTAGGAGACCTTACTTGGCCACCAGCTTGTTGGGTTCAGTTATGTCGTGTTTTTTACACACAGAGAGTCATTTAGAATTGGATTCCCACATCTGTGTTGTTAAAGCTGACACACAGTATTAACCTTTATCAAAGTCACCTTTTTTGATACGGTTTCCATTTCTACTAAAACTGCCCATTCTGTGTCCAGAGAGTAAAAAGGGAAAGCATTGGGGATGAAGTCATTGGCTTGTAGAAAAGTGTGTAGTTTCATGTCAGTGCTGTGTTTGTTTATAAAGCTGTATCGAGTGCAGTGTGTGCTCAGTGTATGAGTGCTGGCCGCCTGCCACTCCACTGGCTCTCCACATCTGCCTTAAAAGTGTTTCACAGAAGTACACAGTGACAGCTTCACAGGACAAAGTAGGCTTAAAATCCGTACAGATAAAAGCTAGCTGAGGAACTTAACCATTTAGTAAGAGATTGAGATTGTTGTTTAATAAGTCAAAAAGCACTTAAAAGAGTGTTCCTGATTACTAATCTCAGAGTTAAATTAAATTTCATGGTAATTATATATATAAAGGAATTAATTATTTTGTTTTATTGGATAATTGTGAGTCATTTATTTCCTGAGTGAAACAAGTGTGAAATCCTTAACTATTTTATGACCGTTGGGAATTCTGGTTTGATGGTGTGCACTGTAGACAAAGTCACAAAGCTCTTTAAAAATGCCCTTCCTAACACTTGCTTTTTAAAAACCCTTGCTCATCTCCAGTCTCATCCCTTTGCAGAAATTCTTGCTTGAATTTTCACCGAGTTTTAGCTAGTCTGTGGTTTAGGATGTGCAGGCTCTACAAGAAAAAAATCTCTAGTTGCTGGAGATATGTCATAGAGGTCTGTAGATGACAATATTTACAGATTAGGTTTTTGGGCTCTTTAATGCAGTTTTTGTTTTCTGTATTAGGCAAATAATACTAATTTTTATATGTGGTTTTTGACTGTGAGTTTAGTCTCTGTAATTTGTCTTAATGTTAAAATGGCTTGGCTACCCAAAGCTTCTAGTATATGTCAGGTATATATTCTATAAAATCTTCTCTGTATAGGTGTGTCAGTTGACGGTCAGAGTTTCCACATTTGTTGAAATTACATGGAGCTGACCAGTACATATGAATGACATGAATAGTTTGCTTATTTGTGGGGTGGAGTTATTGCAGTCTATTGATTTCATCACCAGTGCTCTTGTTTTCTTAATAAATGCTATCTCAGATTTTATTTTTAGATGACTTTTTAACTGTAAATTCATTCTACTCACCAATTACTGTGAATTGTGTTTCCATTTATTTTCCTTGGCTGATTTAACTTTATTCATTACTTCTCAGATTTTTTTCTATGGCACTGTTTAGAACTATTGTATTGCTTTTAAAAAAAAGTCAAATTATTGTAAATCATACATGCCTCTGTTTATGATAAGAATAATGAGATTAAAAATGTATATTGGTAAAGAAGTAATAACATTTAGATATTGCTATAAAATGTGTGTGCCATTTTCATTTGGGGTAGCGATCATTTCAGTGGCAACTTTCACTGAGAAACGTGGTCTGGCTTCTTTTCCTGGTACTCGGGACAGTTGTCATAGAACTGTTGGCAGAATACAGGTTCTGAAAGAAAGCTAGTCATGGAGACCAATGTGCCACCACACTTTACATCTGCTATCACCCGTTCTTTTTACTGTATTTTTACCCAACTTTTTTTCTGCTTCTATCTCCATCAGTAGCATTGATTTTCTGTTGAAGTTGAAATTTGTGCTAATCATTGGCTTTTAGTGTTGTGGTACATACCTTTAATCCCAGCATTTGGGAGACAGAAGCAAAAAGATGTCTCTGTGAGTTCAAGGCCAGTCTATCTACATAGTGAGTTCCAGGCCAGCTGGAGCTGCATAATGAGACACCCCCCCCCCAAGGTTTGGGGGTGGGGCTAATTTCTGATACAGTTTGAATATTATAAATGGCTTTTATTACCACTAAATAATTGATATTCCTTATTTTCTTAAATAAAAATAATATAGTGATGCAAATATCTTTTCCGATAAAGACCATGAATTTAGGGTCGGTAAGATGACTCAAAGTAAAGAGGTGTTCTCCAGGACAGACATGATGGATGTAGAGAACTGTTTCCCACAGTTGACTCTGACCTCCACACATGCACACGCATACAAAAGAAATGAATAAGTAAATGAAATTTTTAAAAATTGTAAAAGTATGAACTTACATTCAATTCCAAGTGACTAAATTGCTTTCTCAGTCATAAAGCTAGTGATAAAATTGTCAGATAGTAACATCTGTAGTCTCTAAGCTAAGGAGTCCTTAGACAGTAGGTAAGTTAGACTTTCTAGTAGTCTGAGAGAAATACCTTCCTGGAAAATTCCTGTTACTCTCTTTTTCTAAAGCCACTGATCTTGAATTAGAGTCCACTTCACAACACAGAAAACAAAGGATGGTTCTAATTTCTCTTCTGCATTCCAGCTGTTTGTAAGTCAGATCAGCAAATGTGCAGTCTTGTCCCCAAACACTGGCAGGCTTGCTTGGAAACAGGTCTGTGTGGGTGCCTTCTAACAGCTGTGGAATCAACAACAGAAAGGCGGCAGTGTGGGATGTCTGTCAAGTAGGGAGGGAAGGGAACCAGTTCTGAGGACTGTGAAATCATGTGTCTCCCTTTTCTCTGCTGCACAGGTGGCCCCAGTAGACTGTTATATGTACATGTGCACTGTTGTATGTATATGTGCATTGTCCCAACATGGCTTGACCTCTGGAAGAAAGCCCCAGAGGAGAATGAAAGTGTATTAGAAAAAGAAAGAACAGGAGTTTGAAGGTTCCCAGAGCTAAGCAAGGCAGAAAGCTCTTCATCATTAAGCTAGAACAAGTCTGTGGATGCAGTGCTAGGAAAAAAGTTATCAAAGGGGGTCAAAGCTTGTGTTCTTCTGAATGGGCTTGGGAAAGTAGCATTTCCTAGGTAATTAACTCTTTTACTCTTCTTGCAAATACAGACCTTAAAACAGCCCAGAGTAATCTTTAAATTTTAAAACTAAGTAAGTAGTTTTCTACATATGGTGAGTTCCTTGATAAGCCCACGGGGGAAAAAAATAGAAGTGAAACGTTTCAACGTGCAATTTGGAGGCTCCCAAAGGACCTTTTGAGTCACCATTTCTGAGCTCTTGGTGCAACACAGCCCTGGACCATCTTGCATGCTAGCCTCAAGCCCAGCAAAGAGTTTCCATACTTGAGCTGGCTGCCACACAGAAAATGAGCCTGAAGACCTCCTCATTCTTCAGTTTCATCCACTGCTTAGTGGATGCCAGGTTAGTTGGCAGCGAAGAAATCATGTGTGTTCCGTCTGCAGCAAGCCCGTGGGCATGGGTGAGGGTTGCTCAGACTGGCTTGGGAACTGTGTTTCTCTCCGTTGTTAGCAAGTCTCAAGAAAGTCCTAAGCTCAGCTTGTGTTAGTAGGTTGGTGTTCGTTTACTAAGCCCCTAAAATAGGAAGAAAGTGTCGTTGTGTACTTCAGATCCATACAGAATTGGACTGACAGGTTTTTTTGTCTTAAAATGAATTACTCTTATCCAATCCTGGTGGTTGTATTTATTTGTGCTTAGTGTTGCGGGTTTCTGATAACTTTATGCTTTTAGGTGTTCTACATATTTGTAAAATGATGGATTAAATTGGAAAAAGAACCTAGAATATGGTCCGGTTTCCTTAACAGCTGGCAAAGCTTCAGATTCAGTTGCAACCCAAGACCAGAAACCCTTCAGGCCATGCCAGCCTGCATTTGACAAGTGATTGTTGAGAGTATTACAGTGCAATTGCTCTATTTACATTCTTGGGATGCAGTGGCTACTGAGAACAGAGGTGTGTGTAATTTTCATTTTTTAGCATGCCCACTTCTGAAGCTATAGCACACGTGTACCTTTGCAGGTCTTGGCCTAATTTCACATATAAATGCCAGTCATGCCTGTGAGAACACAGAAAAGTAATTGTCAGCCCAGCCCACTTAATGGTAGATGTCCAACTCCAAAATACTAGACTATAAGTTTCTATGGGGAGAGTTTTTTTTTTTTTTTTTTTAATTGGGGTGAGGAAATACAGGCAACAAGCACACAGAGAGGACGACTCAGAAGCAGAGGGCACTCAGGAAGCTGATGCTCCCGATAGAGAAATGTTTCCATTGTTCATGAAAGAAAAAGACCATGTGTTTGCTAAGCTTCCAGAGATCCCTCCGGAACAGTGTTGCTCCCTTTCCTAACCGTTACCTTTAGCCTGGGCACAAACGCTATGTTTGTGGTCTTTAAGCCGGTCTGCCTTCTGACATGTGTGCAGAGTCTTTCGAAATCAGTTAGATTGTACAGTATTGGTTATCCTTTATGTCTAGCCTTCTGCTCAATTTAGAGGTTGCAAAATAATGTGGCTTTTTTTTTTTTTTTCTGTGAGCAGATTTTGTTTGGAGTCTGTACGTTTCCTTTTTCTTTTTGAAGTGAAGACATTTTCTTATTGCCGCTCTCAAGTTATGCACAGCTGAGTCTGCAGCCTCAGAAGAGGATGAGGGAGTAAGGGAGGAATTTTCCTTCTTAGTCCTGAGATCATGCAGTATTCCGTCTCTGGAGAAGACATTTATAATCCACACAAGACGAGTGTTAATGTTTTTTAAAGCCAACTGTTTTGCTTTTGGGAGTCAGAAGTATGTAGTGACCAGAATTAAGAAGCCATCTGATAAAGAGCTTCCAGGCCAAAGTTTGGGTGGAAATTAGATAAAGGTCACAGCAGCTAGGCAGTGGTGGCACATGCTTTTGAATCGCAGCACTCAGGAGGCAGAGACAGGTGGGTCTCTGTGAGTTCGAGGCCAGCCTGGTCTACAGAGTGAGTTCCAGGACAGGCAGAGCTGTTACACAGAGAAACCCTGTCTCTGAAAACCAAAAAAAAAAAAAAAAAGAGAGATTGAAGCTTGCCAGCAGGTGGTACACCTCATGTCCCCAGGCCCGCCTGAGTGAGGCTGCAGCTAGCCCTTCCCAGGGAGAGCATCTGGCCTGGACACGCTGGAATCAGCTGATCTGAAAGCTAGGAAGGTGTTAAGTGACCTTTGTGAATTTTAAGAACATATATTGATTTTGTAATCATAAAACTATGCCTATTACAGAAAAATGGGAAATAACTAAGTAAAAGTAAGGAAGGAAGGCTCTCATTTACTGATAAGACCCAAGATCACTTCTTTTTTTTTTTTTTTTTTTTTCTTTTCTTTTTTTTTTTTGAGACAGGGTTTTGTTTGCTATGTAGGTCCGGCTGTGCTGGAACTCTCAGAGATCCACCTGCCTCTGCCTCCTGAGTGCTGGGATTAAAAATGTGGGCCACTAGGCATGGCTAACTTTTTTTTTAATCTTGTTTTTCTTACTTTTCTTTATCAAAATGGCCGAAGCCAAGAAAGGCCTTTAAGCAGATGTTACTAGCCTTTCTGTTTGCTGCTGCAGGTAGACAGGTAGGACCAGCTTGCAAGTGTACATACGACTTATCCCTGCTTATGTTCCTCAATCATCATCTTGCCATAAAGTTTGAAAAGTAGAAAAATAGTTTCTGGGTATCTCTAGTGATGAACTTTGGGGAAAGAGAACTCCTTAGCAGCTATGGAGTGTTTCTTGTCTGGTTACTGGAAATTTTATCCCTAAGACTGCATTTGTATGGCATTTAGGCACCATCACAGGCACATGGAACATAGTCCCATCGTGAGTAGACTTCTGTTGGTGTTGAACACTTCATATGTCCAAAATTAAACGCACACTCAAAAATAAAAGGCTGGAAGCAAAGCCAAAGGAATACAATATAAGCAGACTATGAGGAGTTCATTTCCATGGAATAAGAGCTCCTTATCATGCTAAACAAATGCCTAGAAAACAATGTGTAAACACTGGCCAGGAGCTAGAAGTTTTACAAGTTTGGCACCTCGGTTTTTGGATTAGACTCTTAACGCTTGATGTGGAGGAGAAAACCACCCTGTTGGACTCTGCTTTCTTCCCCCTCCTTTGGCAGTGCAGGAATTGTAGAAACAGAAACAATGTTACAGACTTCCTGGAGGTCAGCGTGTGTGAACTGGAACATGTAAACAGCGCTCTTGGGTCTGAACTCATCTCTTCCAGCATCAGTACTTAGGGTGCGTTGGCTCCATTGAGTTCTGCAATCACCCTCGTCCCCAGGCTACGGGAACCTCTCTGGTTTATCTTTTATCCAATCCTTGTGGACTTTCTAGGACTTCTTTTTGGTAAAAGTAATTTTCTGACTCCAGATTTGGTACATGTTGTCATTACTTTGTGAGTAAATAAATGAGTGGTCTCTGCTGAACAACTGCAGTTGTAGAATTATGTTGTATGTAATGTACATATGAAGAAAGAATGTATTTTGTTCATTTTCCTAATAAAAAGTTATATATGAACACCACTTGATGTCTTGTGTTTGCCAGAATTACTTTGAAAATTAGGAAGTTACATTTATGGGCCCTGGGGATAGTGGAGTGTTTGCTTAGCGTGCGTGAGGGGTTAGATTTGATCCCCACTCATAAACTACAAGGGGGGTTGCATATGTCTGTAATCCCAGTATATAGGAGGATAGTGAATTCAAGGTCATCCTCGCTGCATACGATTTTGAGGCCAGCCTGAGCTCCATGAGAACCTGTTTTTGCCTGGAGTGTTTGATTCAGGCTTTCAGATATAGACAGTGAGGCCTCAGGTGCTTTCCTCTTAGGCAGTGTTCAGCTAAGGTGGTCATGCTCGCAGTTCCTGGGAAAGTTTCTGTTTCTGAAAAACACTGGCAAATTGTTTCATGGGAAAAAATGAATCTGCTGTAGGCAAACAGCAGTTTGTCTTTTTGTGAGTTTGAACTTGTTTCCTGGGTTTTAGTTGCACTAGTTTAAAAGTACAAGGGAAACTAGACCAAAACAAAATTAATTGGAGGAAAAATAGCCAAGGGAGAGAACCTAGCAGTACTTCTGAGTTTGGAAAAGTCTAGGTCCCTGGCTCTGCTGTCGAGGAGAATTTTTTAAGGACCAGACCTAAAAGGTAGATTCAGAAATATACCAACTGGGCTGTGCTCTGTAAAGCAAAGGCTCCACCTGTCATCTGTTAGGGTTCAAATGCTCCAGGCTTTATGAGCCTGTGTTATCAGGTATGTATTCAAAGTTGGGGTTAAATTTAACTTGAAAATCATCCTCTTCCTGCAGAGCTTTCATTTCTAGGGTGTACTTTAATATGGCTCAGAAGTAATGTTTCTTTGTGTTCTCAAAACAGGAAGACATGAGGTCCAGTGATAAGGTAAGAACTTGCCCTTTCCTTAGTTAATCCTGAGAATTAAAGGGATCAAAATGAGGAACACTGACACATTGGTCACTATCTCCTGTCAGGAAGACAGCAGTAAACAAAGCCCCTTTAAGACGCCAGCAGCCTGTGTCCAGTGAGCGCAGGCCTACAGGAGCGGCAGTTTCAACACACAAGTCATTTCTCCCAAGTGACAACCAGAGGTCATGGAAATGGGGCGGAGCGGGCTGGGGAGTGAGTGGGGTACTGCCACTGAGCAAAGGCAACATTCTGCAGGGTCAGTTGGAAAGAGCAATGGCTCTGCAGGAGCCTGTGCTGGTCTGTATCTACTCTTCCTCTGGCTTTGTTATGCTCTGTCCTCCTCTGCAGCTTTCCTGTTTTAGAGGAGTGGAGGTGATGAGGTAGCTAAACGTACACATCCCTCTCTGCTCTGCAGGCCTTTGATGTCCATAGGACATCCGTGCACTTAGCTAGGACAAACAAAAGCAGTCAAGTACACCTTTGCCAGAGTCACCCAATGGGGGAGAGACAAGCCAGGGAAAGGTGACCTGTCCACTATGCTGGGAAGTTTTCATGGTTGGCAAAACCCAAGAGATGAGGATGTTTGACAGTGTATGCAGCATGTATGGGACAGCTGCCCCTTGAGCTCAGGAATGGAATGGGAGAGTTTGGAATGCTGTTTTCAACTCTACATCCACTGGTACATATTGTTGACCATTCTCAACTCTGCAAGTAAGTATTGGCAGCAGATCATATTTTTGAGGCTCTGTTGTTTTTTTTTTTTTAAAGATTTATTTATTTATTATGTATATAGAAGAGGGCGCCAGATCTCATTACAGATGGTTGTGAGCCACCATGTGGTTGCTGGGAATTGAACTCAGGACCTCTGGAAGAGCAGCCAGTGCTCTTAACCTCTGAGCCATCTCTCCAGCCCGGCTCTGTTGGTTTTAAGAGAATGTGCCAGGGTGTTTGAAAAATGCGCACTCAGTATTTGTCACAAGTGCTCATTAAAGTAGCCAGTCCCATCTTTCTTTTTCCTTTTGGGTACAGGAGAGGTGGTTTGAGAGGGAGCTTATGGAATGGGAAAGTTGGACAACTGAGAGGACCTCCAGACGGTTAGGGCTGGGAGCCAGGTCAGTGACCTACTCAGGAAGAGTGGAGCCTTAGAGCTAGTTTGTGGGCTGTGATAACTGTGAGTCACCGTTATTAGCACTGTGTGCCTGAGCAGGGCCATGGTCCTGTGGGAGTTCCTGGCATTTGGATCTTTTCTGTGTCCCTGGCATACTCAGGAGGTTAGCCTCAAAATACCCTGGACCTAACTCAGACCCACCCTCTGGGTGTCACTTGCCTAGCAGCTCACAAGAAAAATCCACAGTAACTGTGGATACAATGTAGAAATGAAGTCTGTTGTTAGAACCCTAGCATGATGGTGATAAGGAAAAAAGAAAACCGCACTGAAGAGAGAAAAGATGGAATCAGGGCCTGGCCCAAAAAGAGGAAGTCTGCAGTCTACCATGTACCATGGAGTTTCGTGAAAATGAGGTGGAGGCAGATTAAGAATATGGGCCAGATCTGCAGGCGGTCCCTTCCCTCCTCCAAGCTGGGAATTTGGACTTCTCCTTCCCTGAGGAAATACAGCTGTTGATAATGTGAAAACATCAGTATCTTCTCATCCACTACCTCTTTCACTGTGTACCTGGAGAAAAGACAGACACAAGCCTCCTGCAACATCCTTCTGTGGCCAGCACACAGCTGCTTTCCATCTTCCCCGACAGGCATGGCATCTTTGGTGATGGTCACTTATAGGCACATCCCAGGCAGAAGTAGAGGGCAATTAGAGGGTGACTGGTCCGTAAACTAGTGCACAGGGGACATGAGGTCCTCTCAGGTGCTGGATAGCCCTGGAGTCCTCTGGTCCTTTCCTCCAGCACTCTTCTCCCCTCTACTGAGAGAGTGCTGCAGGCGTGGCCAGGAGCAGAGGTAGTAGCTGATGTCCTCGGGTGCATAGGTGAAGAACTGAAGCCAGAGCAACACACTGGGGCCTGAACCAGCTTACACAAAAGCATTTTAATTGACAGTGTACAATTTTCCAAAATATATTTTATAAGAAAATGCAATAGTTAACTATAGTCTTTACAAACAAGTTTCTCAATAAATTCCAGTGTACTTCAGACCCCTGTCCACTAAAACACCTGCTCCCCCAGTTTCCTGGGCAAGCTGGTTGACAGTCACTAAGAAACAGAAAGGCCTCATGGAACAGTGATCCCTCCTCAGTGTTGGGTTCCCAGCAGACCTGAGGGAATTAGCGGGTGACAGTGAAGTGCCACTAGAGGGTCTCCCCACTTTGCCTTGCTCGAGAGTATTCCCTTTGATCCTTGTCCTAAATTGTTTCTTGTTAGGGAGGAAAAACCAGACCCAAAAAGCCATTATTTACATCTTGGACCCAAATGATTCCAGAACCCTGCAGCATGGCTGTGTGCCTTTGTCTTCCCCAGCATTGCTAGGGTAATTGTGGGGAAGGGTTGGTGGTGTCCTGGGTTGACTTTGTACCTGTGAGTTGCAGTCCCTAATTCCCTGTTCTTGAAAAGCACACAACACAGGGTGGGAAGTCTGGGACAAGTGTTTTAATCTTGTCTCTGTCCCTGGGTTGATTTTGGCCCATTCACTTCCTGTGTGGCTTGGGATGTTTCCCTGTAGAAAAATTGAACTGTGTCTTCCAAACCTTTTCCCTGTGACCATCAGCCCATTAAGCACATTCTGAACTCCAGCCCATACTGCAGTAGGATTAAGACTTGCCTGGGGAGGAGCAAGGGCCATAGTTTAAATTTTAAAATGCCCTATCTACACGCTTAATACTTTTGTTACCAGCCTGTTAAGTCATTTCTACTAAATAGATACTTACATTCTTGTTGAGAGAAAAGGCTTAGCTATCTCTTAGCTATCAAATGTTTTCTCAAAATTTACTCTCGAAAAGTAGTACAGGGTAAACAACCGTGTGACCCTTGTATTTACAATGTCAAAAATATGCATATATCTTGTCAACTTCAACTTATTCTTCAAAGTTTCAACAGTATATTGTCCAAAAGGGGGGCAAAAAATGATAAAGCTCAAAATGCCTGCTAGCTTTCTCTATTGAGAAAAGTTGAAAGCCTGAGTCCCCCAGATAAGCCTGGATCCTGCCCTGGTGAGACTGCCTCGCCGGTTCTCTCCCACTCATGCAGCAGCACGGTAGCCCCTGGTTTGCTGAGTCAGAATCATCAGGCCCTCCGGGTGCAGCTGGAAACCATCTGCACTGAAGTGAAGAGTTACTTCATTTCTCTTTGGTACAGCTGGTTTTAAAGTCTTGCTGAGAACCCTTCCTGTTCCTTTTCTTGGCCAGAGATTCTGAATTAATAGACAGCTCTAAAAAACCAGTGCAAACGAAGGAAGAGGACTGTATAGACGCTAGCAGTATGTCCTGTTGAGCAGATGTCCCAGCAGTAAGAACAAGCTGAGGCCAGAGACCAGATTCTCCAGCTGCATAAAGGCAACACAGTGTGGGCGCACAAGGCGGAGCGGCGCTCTGGACCAGCCTGGCCAAACTTCCACAGGCTATCCTGGACAAGAGCCATGGTGATTCCTCCACCCAGAATCCTTTTGTCTAATCTTGCAGTCATCTCTGAGAGGTGTGGGGTTGCAATCTGTGACCATTTTGCAGAAATAGAATTTGCTATCTGTCGCATGGCCTTGCCCCAGTGGCTGTGACCCTGAAGTAGCCTCTCACACACAGGCCATGACAGGATGACCCACTGGTGACAGAATCTAATGCAGGAAGCAAACAGACCTAATTTCCCTGACACTGCTCTCTATCCGCCCTTGCAATCTTGGAGAAGGAGGCCAGGGAGCCATTGCTCCTCGTTAGCGTCTTTCCAGCCCCTGTGGAACTCAGAGAGCCTGCCTTGATTTCTGGCAGCCTCTTCTCCCTAAGGAATATCACAGGGGGATGGCTGTGAAGATGGAATTAGGCAGAGGACACCTGTCCTCCCCTAGCTCCCTTTTAAAAACAGCTACTCCAGAGCAGAGTGGGTCATGAGGATTTATGCCAAGAACAAAACAGTCCAAATTCAAAGCTCTCCATAGTCCCCCCCTTCTCAGAAAACCAGATAAAACCTCACTGTTCCCGGCCCTCAGCAGTCTTCTACCCCGGCCGCTTGGCTGCTGAGTCTAAAAATCCTGTGGTAGGTACTAGGCATAGCTAGCTTTGTGTTTCCCTGAGATGCCACCAGAAGGGGACAGCTGGGATGCCACCAAGAACACGGGAAACAAAAGCCTGGCTCCATGCTAGCGGAGTGGGCAGAGGCACCTTCTGCATGTTCTGCATATTCTGGGCCTGACTTTCTCCATGGCAAAGGCGGGAAGAACCAGTGAAATAAGCTAATAGCGTCTCCAATGTCTGAGCTTTGGCCTTTGGTAGTGGGGAGCTGGACTAAAGGAAGACGCCACACAACACAACACACTTCTCAGTAACTTGAAAAGTCCCCGAGCTTCCTGTGGAACATTAACGCCTGGTAGCTTCGATTGTCTACTGAAACATTTGCCAGACATGTCTGTCCCTAGACAACTGCTCTAAGACACTGGGTTTCGAGGAGTCATGCCCTCAGTGGAGCAGTGAACAACAGAAAGGGAACATCTTGCTGTCAGTCGCTACTGTAGCTTTGTTCCTAGTGGGAGCGGAAGGCCAGAGAACATTTCGGGGAGTGTCTTCTAGGAGTGCCTTTGGGTGATGGGCCAGTGTCAGTTACAGAATCAGCTGCCATGAGGAAGCCATTTGACATGAGCTCCCTTTCTCTCTGCCTGCCTACCCACCCCTTAGGCAGACTCCCATTGGATAGTGAGGCCTATGTGGGTTAAGTCCCAACCCCACAAAGCAAAGGCAAGGAAATCAGAATCTAGAACAGGACGTTCAAAGTCGTGTCTGGGAAAGAGTGGGACCAGAGACTAAATCATGAGAGGTGGGATACAAGCTAGCAGAGGCCATATCATAGGAGATGGAAACGTGGGACCTGTCCTTGAGACCACAGGGGCCTGTTTTTCTTTCCAGCCCGCCCCCCTGCGAGTATCCCTGCTGCCCAGAACAGCCTTGGGGAGGGGCACAAAGGAACACAGTGGTGTGGCATGGTGCAGTTAAGCACCAGACTGAGAGAAACCATTTTGGACACCAAATGGCTGTGTGACCCTGTGCAAGTCACCTGACCTCTTCAGGTCTCTGTCATCTCACTTATGAGAGGATGCCACAAGTAGAGGCTCTCCACAGCCCCTTACATGGCTTTCTCCACCTTCCTCTCGCCTTCCAGCGGCTCTGGGCTCAGGCACAAGTGGGTTATTTTACACGAGGAAACTGGACAGAATGTGACTTTTGAAAGGGAAAATTAAGGCCCTATGGGGATGGGGAGGAGGCAACCCTCAGAGTCCATGCTCCCTCCCCAGTCTTTCCCTCTTCCCATGGGAAGCTTCCCTGTCCCAGTGGCACTTGGGGTGGTTTGGAGCTCGGCAGTGCTGTTGGGGAGCCAGCAGACTCATCAGAGGTGTGTGTCTTCCTCCTCATCTAGGTCATCCTTGGTCAGGTTGTCCAGAGGGACGATCCAGCTGTCCCCCAGTTCCCCATTAAGGTTGACCACCTTCTTCTCCTGCATCTCTGAAGGGGTCTCCATCACTTCCAAGGTTGGGTTGTCATGGTAACCATTCTCTACTGTCTGCAGCTCCTCTGTGAGTCGTTGCTAGAGTAGGGATAAAGACCCCAGGAAGAAGGCAATTTTAAGATCTGTGAGCTTTAACATGAAACCTATTTCCCCATTCTACCCAGGGACCCCAAGTTGGCTACAGTAAACTCCCATGGCTCATTTGTGGAAGCAGATGCTTCAGGAGCTCACCCTGACCATCTCGTGAGCACTCTCCATATCCTAAAATTATCAACTGGTGTCTTATCTTCATTCCAGGGGCAAACTGTGACGTCAGTAGAGATAGATTATGGAACTTTTTGTCCTTAAGTTCTTTTTTCTCTCCTCCATCCCTCCATCACAAAACTCAAAATTCCTACCTCACTCCCTAATAAATAAAACAAGACAAAAAAAAAAAAGAAAAAGAAAAAGAGTCCAGCCGACAGGGCTTCTCAAATGAGCAAGATGGACATGGTGGTCCTTACGGCCCCCAATGCTCCAGGTGGCAGCAGCCTGGCTGAGATTTGCGCTCTGATATTGGGCCGTGGATACACATCGCCATCACTCATGCTTCATCCAGTGTATAAGGTCACCGGGTAGAGGAACTTTCTTAATGCTCCCAGGAGTTTGCAGCCAAGGTTGAGACCCACAGTAGAACGGCACCGTAAAGATGGCAGTTTTGTTTATGAGACAGGCTCACACTGTATAGCCCAGGCTGACGTTGTGATCCTCCTACCTCAGCTTCCCAAGTGCTGCGATTACAGATGTATGCCACCACACCAGAGAAGATGGTGGTTCTAGTAGGTCAGGCGAAAGAAGTCTTGGTTAGAGGGGCACTTGCCTAAGGCCATTTATATCCCTAATTCTCCGGAGCAGCCCTGCAAGGTACCATCCCCTCTGTGCCAATGACAAGGCTGCAGACTTATGACCGACTTAAAAAGTGACACACAGGACGTGGGCGGAACTAGGGCTTGAACCCAGTGTTTCTGCTCTAGCCGCCACAATGTGTGTCAGAAGGGTCCAGGCCCACTCACTGTGTGGAGGGATTGAGTGAGAGTTCCCTAGCTGGTTGCTCCCTGGCTTGAGAAGGAAAATGCCTACCTGGTCCTTCCTCTGGGAAATGCGCTGGTGACAGCAGCCATAGAGAGCAGCGACAAGGAGCAGGAAGGATGCCATGCAGACAATGGTGATAATGAGTGGCAGGCTAAAGCGGTCCTCATTGGCTTCTGGTGGTCCTTCCTTCCCCAGCAGCATGTGACTGACTCCCGCCTAGCCAAGAAAGAGAACTTGAGTGGCAGAGAACGGAGTCCTGGCCTCTTGTCTCCATCCTATCCATTTGTGGGCCCTTGTGTGTGGGTTTTCCCCACCCCACTACCCACTCTGTCCACTCAGGTGTGCCTTTCTTCCAGATGCTTACATGATCAAAGGACCGTCTACACCAGAGGACACAGGACTTAGGACAGTACAGGACAAAGCTGCTTACCTCTCTCAGGTCATCCCATTTGTCCTTCAGTAGCTCAAACACGTCTTTAGGAGAAAGCTTAGCTGTGGGAGAGAGGGAGAGACTGCTACCTCCAGGGTCCAGCCCAGAGTGCTATGGAAGGGGTGGAGGGGGCACCCGAGAGGAGTAGGTCCTGTATCTATCTCAGTCCCTCAGGTTTCCTGGGATGGTTCCTGGCTTGAAAATTCTTAGGTGGCATCACCCCCAAACCATCTTTCTGCGGCACTCCCGCCACACAGGCGAGGGTCCCTCACCCTCAACTCACTCTCAATAATGACTTTTTTCACTGCCACGCCCTGGTCGTTTACAACAGGTGCCACCTGTAGAGTGCACTGGTCTTGAGCTGGCTTGAAGGAGGCTTTGACTGAACGGCACAGCAGTTCCACGAGTTTTTCATCCGGAGGGCTCCCTTCCTATTGAACAGAGAGCGCAGGTGATTCCGAGGTTGCGACAGCAGCTTGGGCTCGTGATGCTGCCCCCTTCTCCTGTCATTTGCCAAGAATCCCTTCTCTGCATTTCACGGATGCTGTCCCTGGATTGCCAGAGATCAAGTTTTGTCTTCTCCTCCTTATCCTCTCCTACCTTGTCCCAGGTTTTCCCGCTCCCTCAGTCTGTGCATCTCATCTCTGAGTCATACATACCACCTTCCCAGCTTCCCTTTCCTTCCTGCAAGTTCCCTGAGGCTCTGCAGTCAGGGGCTGCATCATCAGGCCTCAGCTCCCCACCACTGCCAGGGCAGGACCACAGTCCAGGAGTTAAACTCCCTGTTCTCTAGCCTCTTGGGGCCATTTACTCAGTGGGAAAGCCACACAGCTCCCCGAGATAGTAAATACCCCCAAATAATATCCCGGCTCCCATCTATAGGTAAGGCTGTGGCCAGAAACAGGCTGATCAGGGAAAGCAAGACACACTGAGTGGGCAGTAAGTATGGAGCTCTGGGGATGGCCACTGGGTTGCTTACACAGACCTAAGCCGAAAGAACCCAGAAACATGGTGTTAGGGGCTGACTGTGAGCTGTAAGGTGTGGGCTTTTACTCAGTACTGCCAGTTCAGGGCTCACGTGCTGACGTTTCCCTTCCTGACTCTGGATGAGGGGCCGCGATGAATACATGGACTCTTGACCCCAGCATTCTGTAGGTCTCCACAGGTCACCCTCTACACTTTCCACCTGTGGTTTCCTTTAGTAGTATTTTACTCCATCACCAGGAGTGGATCCAGCGCTTTCCATCTTCCTTTTCTAGAAAAGGGAAGGAATGCTTCCCACTAACTACACAGCCTAAAACATCATCTCAGGGGCAGTTTCAAAGCCCTTCCTGCCTTCTCTGCAAAGCTCACCCCCAGAACAACACCGCTTCCTCTAAACCTCTGACGGCCAAATGCATGCTTCTATAGTTCATGACGTAAGCATCGGCAAAACAGAATCCTTGGAAGAAAACAACAGCAGAGCCCAAGGTCTCCATCCTAGAGAGACCAAATTCTTCAGTTCTTGCTCCCAGAAGTGGCTGCAAACATGGGCACTGGCCAGTAGGGGGCAGCAACAAGCCAGCCACCACCTGTCCCGAGGTTATCAAAGGCTGTGTGCTGTGCAGCCCAAGGAACCCCTTGGCCCCAGCAGACAGCAGTGTGAAGGAAGCTGTGCGCTCTTACACAGCTATGCAGAGGTCCAGGAAATCAGAAACCACTATCAGGACAGAGGGTCATCAGTCAGAACTTAACTCTGTCCTGAGGTACTGGAGAGTAAACCCAGGACCTCGCATATGCTAGGCCAAAGCTTTATCGCTAGCACTGTTGTTACTTTTTAAAGAGAAAAGTCTCATTAAATTGCCAGGGATGGCCTCAAATATACTCTGGAGCCAAGTCTGACTTAGACTTCAGCCATCGTGCCTCAACTTCTTAAGTAGCTGGAATTAAGAGGCCTGAGCCAAATGGCCCAGCTAACCTACCAATACCACACACACACAGAGAGAGAGAGAGAGAGAGAGAGAGAGAGAGAGAGAGAGAGAGAGAGAGAGAGCCACAGGAACTGTGACCAGGGTCTCTCAACTCTCAGACCACTTGGAGCATGGAAAGCTGAGGGGAGGGGCTGCACCTGCTCCGGCCTGCAACCGTCCTGTGTGCGTGGCCTGACTCAGAAAAGTCTGCTCCCTTTGGGGAGTTTGTGGCCTGGAATGGGATGTAGGGGTGGGCTGGGGCTTGGGCATGTGTACTCACACAAAGGCCGGCTCCTGTGAAATTCAGAATTAGTAGTCCTTCTTCTAGCTTTACGGGAGGGTCACACTTCAGCTGGAAGAGGTCAAGAGATGAAGGGTTAAGGCACAAAGTCAGCTCATCTTTGAGTCTCCCCTTCGTGAGGGCCAGTGGCACAGGAGTGCGCAGGGCAAGGTGCGGGCATGACCGGCCAGTTTCAGAGCCAGGAATGTACCTGGCTGCCCGGAAAAGACTCCCTTAAGTCTGGGCTTTCTCATCCCACCTGCTGCTAGAATTACCTTGTAATCCCTGAAAGTCCAGGTAGGAGAGGGTGTGCTGGGGCCCTGAGGGGCTGTTGGAATCAGATTAGAGCTGGAACGTGTGAATTCCTCAGTGGCAGGCACGATCCCAGTTCCCCCTGGAGACCCTGTAGGCTGTGGCGGTGTGGATAAAGGCAATGTAGAGATGCCTGGCCTCTGGCTGGTGATGGGTGGAGAAGTCTCTTTGGAGGGGTCCAGCGGTGCTGTAACAGACAAAGCAAAGGCTGAGGAGACCAGCTGTACCTGCCAAGGAAAGGCAGTCTTTTCTGCCTTCGTAATTCTCACAAGCTGAAGCCAGCGGCTATGGAGGAATAAGAGGCAGGCATGAAGACCTGGGCCCTGGGCCATGGTAGAGAATGAGTCGGACTCGGATGAGGTAAGAACTGAGTAGAAGTCACAGAAAGGATGACACAGTTAACCTATCCGAGCCACAGGTGGAGGCCCAGCTAACATACACAGGGCACTTGCTGTGGGGGGGGGGGGGGGGGGGTGCTGTTTCAAAGGCGCTGGCTCCTTTAGGGGGTACTTCACAGCCCCGATTTATCAACAAGGAAGGTAACTGAAGCTTGGTGACTCACCCAAGGTCATATGGCACAGCTGGAAGTGTGAGGGATCTGAACAGACATCCCGCTCTGGGCCTGTGCACCTGCCACAGGGTGTGGCCACTGTCTCCCAGTGCACAGAAACGGAGTCAGAATTTTAAGGCTCCTGCTCTGGCCATAGATTCTGACACTAATGTACCCAGGTAAGACTGGCACTTTACAAATAAATAAAGGGAAATAGAAATAAGATTGGGTGTGATGGATGGTGCCGGCCTTTAATCCCAGCATTTGGGAGGCTGAGGCAGGTAGATCTCCGTGAGTTTGAGGCCAGGCCTCAAGGAACATAGCAAGTTCCTTCCAGGCCAGCCAGTCTCAGAAAAGGGAGGGTGGGAGGGATGGAGGAGAGGAAGGTTGAAAATAGCGGTAAATAACATACCACAAGTTCTGAAAGCAAGTCAGCAAGCTTGTGGGAGTCGGCCCTCCTTTCCCACCATACGGGTCCCTGAGACCCAACTCAGGCCATCAGGCGGACAGAAGCGCTTTAACTCACCAGGCTATGCACCGGCCTTTATTGATTTGTTTTCATTGATTTGAAAGTGTGTTTCTGATGGAGGGTTGCCAGAGTATTCTAAGCCCCCGCCACCACAACCACATAGGTTCTGGCTTGGTTGGATCTATGCGTTGTTAGCCCCTGTTGCTGCTACAAAGGGAGCCCATGGCTAGGTCTGATGAAGGCAGAAGACACACAGAATGTTTAAAGCTCAACACACACCTCGAAACTCCAACTGAGCTACAGTATGGAAAAATGCACTGCCAAGATTATCTTTCTAAGATTTCTTTTCTGTGTGTGAGTGCTCTACCTGCATTTTTGTCCATGGACCGCATGTGTGCAGTACCCAAGGAGACCAGCAGAGGGTGTCAGATGACTGCAGATGGCTGCTAATTGCCCCGTGGGCACTGAGACTTGAACCTGGGTCTTCTGTATGAGGAGCCCGTGCTCTTACCCACGGAGCCATCTCTCCAGCCCTTCTCACTTCTTAAGAAAAACAAAAGCAGCTTGGCATGGTGGCACACACCTTTAATCCCAGCACTTGGGGGGCAGAGGCAGGCGGTCTACAGAGTGAGTTCCAGAATAGCCAGGGCTACCCAGAGAAACAGTCTCAGAAAACAAATAAAGGGAAAGAGGGGAGGGGGAATAAAAGAAAGAGGAGAAAAAGAGAAAGGGGGAAAAAAAAAGCAAAAGCAAAGATGCCCCAAAATGACTTACTGTGTGTGGTAGGTCTCCCTGGGGTCACGGGGAAGTCAGAGCTGGCCACGGTGCCGGGACGGCTGGGAACCCTGGTAAAATGGCTGTCTGTGATTTGTGAAGGGGTAGCCATAGGCTGGCCAGGGCTGGCTGCGCTGTCTGTTGTGGAGGCAGGAGGGAGCTCTGAGGTAGTTGAGGGGAAGGGAGTCAGGAAGGAGGCTGCCGTGGTCGGCTGGTCACTCCCCTGCAGGGCTGATGAGGCCGTGGTAGCATTGTCACTGCTCCGGCCTCCAGAGGAGCCTGGTGGGCCACTGCTACCCGGGGGGCCACGGCTACTGGGAGGTGTTACTGTGTCCGTCTTGTCCTCCTGGGAGCCACTGGAGGCTGCCACAGTAGTACCGCTGCCACCATGCTGATTGTCGGTGGGGCCTGGGGTCAATGCAGTAGTATTTTGCACTGTAGTAGTAGTTGGAGATGAGTTTGGGTCCGGTCCTTTGGATGATGGAGCAGTGGTTGTCTGGGTTGAAGAAAGTGTGCTTGTCCCTGGGCCACTAGTTACAGATTTTGTCGACGCTGTGCTAGCCGGTGGTGCCGGAGAGTCTTGCCTGCTCGGACTTGTAGCAGCAACTGTAGATGCGATTGCAGGAGACATGCCAGTCTTCAGTGCTGTGGATAAAGACAACGTAGAATCAAGCCAGGTGTTAGCCAGAGTGTCTGTGAACGTCTCCAGCTCATCCCCAGGTGCATCGATCCCCCACCCAGCTCTGGCATTTGCCTTGCTGAAGCCTGCATCTCCATCTGCATAGCCCCCCAAGTCCACCACATGGCTCTGCTGTCCCCCTTAGAACCCAGAAGCCCTGGCCTCCAAAAGACCACACAGACTGATGCTTTCTGGGCTGCTGACTCCGCATCGAGTACTGGCAAGAGCCATGTGGCCTTTCCAGGGAGGGGAAGAGGAGAAACGGATGGCAGGCTGCAGTTACACAAATGCAGTTACACAAAGTCCCGCTGTGGGCTGTGCTGAGGGAGAGCAGTGTGCCCGGCCGCGATTAGCTCGGCAGCGTAACCTAGGTGGGGAAAGGGTCGGGGGAGAAAGGCCTTTACTGGATTAAAAGAATGCGTATTGAGGGCACTGTTACAGACAGGGCTTGTGGTGACCTATGTTGAACAAAAAGCCACAACCCCAGGGAGATGGCATGGAGACAGAAGGACGGAATGACGGACTCAGTAAGTCCAGGAAGAATGAATAATGACAGGACACGGAGAGGGCTGGGATGGGGCACGGGATGGTGACGGGACGGTGACAGGACAGGCAGTGGTCCTGGTTTCTTGTTTCCTGCTTTGACCTTGACCAAAAGCAACTCTGGGGATAAAAGGGGGCTGGTTACAGATATAAAGGGGCCCTGGGTCATTCTATCAGGGGAGTTAAATAAAGCAGGAACTTAAGGCATCCTGCCCATAGTCAAAAGCAAGGAGTTTGATAAAGCCTGGCTCCTTGCTCGCTCGCTCACTCAACTAGTCTCTTAAACTGTTTAGGACCCCTGCCTGGAGAATGGTGCGTTCCACAATGGGCTGGATCTTCTCCATCAGTTAACAATCAAGACAATCTCCCTCGGACATGCCCACCAGGCCAACTTGATTGAGATAATGAATTACCTCATTAATACTTTCTTTCACAGATGGGTCTAAGTTGTGTCGAACTGATAGTTAAAACTAACTAACATAACCCAGCCCTTGTCAGCTTAACACTCAAATGCATCACTAAGCCATAACAGCATCCCTCCACTGACCATTAAGCTAAAAAATCTTGTGTGAATGAGTTCTCTTCAAAAGAGCAAACAACAAAATGTGCAGGTCTCAAGTCAGGGGAAGGGACTACGGGAAGACACGATGTGTGCACGGAGCTTAGAGACTAGGGGAGAGGCCGCTGAGAACTGTGGGCCTGATAGGGAGTGAGCTGCCCACATCAAACCGTTCTGAGAATAGAACAAGGGTCTTTTCAAAAGTATATCCTAGTCCTGGTGTGATGATGCATGCCTTTAATACCAGCATTTGGGAGGAGAATACCAGCAGAGGCAGGAGAATCTCTGCGAGTTCCAGGCCAGCCTGGTCTACAGTTCCATGGCAGCCAGAGCTACCTCGCGAGACCCCTTCTCAAAAAGGAAAAAAAAAAATATATATATCCTAGGTCAAAGGGGACCTGGGTTCAAAGGCCAAACTAAGTCCTTGAGTCTTGTTTACACGTAAAAAGAAGCCATCGCCCCAGGTGAGGAAGCTGTGTTTTCGCCTTTGTGCTCTGAAGGTGACAAAGGGAGCGTCCATCAACCATCCAGAGGAATGGCTGGTGACCAGAGGGGGATTTATAGACACGAGAGACAAGCGGAGGTTGGATTCACACTGGGTTTTCATCAAGCCAGCGTGGCCAACGAGGGCAAGGAAGAAAACCAGGGGTGCAGCGAGAGAGGCGTTGTTGATCCCTGCTTTCCTGCCACGCGCGGTAGCGAGGCTGTGATGGGAAGGGGTATCATGGCCAGCCTACACTTCTGTCTGGACGAGACCCCACCCCCAAGACTGGCCAGAACCAGAATGTGTTTCCTATTACAGACTGAAAAGGCCAGGCTGTAGCTTGCCTGGTCAGTATTCTCTGGATGCACAAGCAGGTGTCAGTCGCAAAACCTGGGGCACGAACCTCGCTAGGGAGGGACGATATGAACCTCGCTAGGGAGGGACAAAATGATGGCGGCGGCGGCGGCGGGAGATTGTGCTCAAGTGCCCTGCTGCGGTGCTAACTGTGGCTGGGCTGGGCCTGAGGAGGGGGTGTGTTTCTCCATTAATAGCCAAGATTGCAGTCTCCCACACTTACCTTCCTCTTGAGAAGCAGAAGGCAGTGTCAAGTGTGGCACCATCAGGCCTTATGGGAGCCAAAGGCGGTCAAAAATCTACTAATGGATGGGATTCTCGATGAACTGGCATTGGTGGGACTGGCTGAAGGGCGCACATCTCCAGTGCGAGCATTGGGGAGGCTGGGGCGGGATGGTGAACTCAGATCCTACCTGGGCTACACAGTGAGACCCTGGTTTTCAAAATAAAACTAGCTAAACTAAAGACAAAAACAAGACGTGTGTAGAGGAGCATGCCTGTAACCCTAGCAGGTGAGAGGAGGCAGGAAGATCAGGAGTTTGGGGCCATCTTTGACTACATAAGAGTTCAGGGAGAGTCAAGGCTACATGAGTCCCCGCTTCAACTCTCCTGCCACAAACGAACAGATCTCGAGCCATTTGGGGGATTTGGAGGGCGGATGGGGTAGTGGGCATGTATGTGCATACATGCATGCTGGTGTGTTCAGGTGCCTCTTAGTTTTCTGTTCATGTTCCTATGAAGCTGCCTTTCAGAGAAGAACCTGTGCTCTACTGGAGTTGCCTGTGTTCCACTGATTCCAGCTAGGGTGGGAAAAAAAAAAAAATCTCCCTGAGCGTAGAGACAGGGTAAAGATGTATGTGATTCGGCATTCCAGGCAGGAAGACCAGAATGGCAGTCTGCACAATCTGCCAAAGGGTTTTAGAACAGTAGTTAAGCATCATGTATTCTTGACAATGAGTGGACAGGCCCAGCAAGATGGCTCAGTGGGTAGAGACACCCGCTGCCAAGCCCGATGACCCGTTTAATTCCGGAGAGTCACGTGGCGGAAGAAGAACTAATTTCTACAAGTCCTGTAATAGTACACACACACACACATACACACACACACACACACACACACACACACATTTTGAAAAAATAAAAACCGTGAGAGCTTTGTTGAGTGGTTTTGGAGAACACCACCACTTATCTAGCTCCCAAGAGTCAGTGCTCCCACGGACAAGTACCTCCAACTGAGCACAGGTTACCTCCAGTGGAGCACAGGCTACTCCAATAGAGCACAGGTTCTTCTCTTAAAGGTGGCTTCATAGGAACATGAATGTTCTGACACCCCCCCACACACACACAACCTCCAGAGGTCTGAAGCCAACATATTCCCTATGAAGGTCTGGAGTAAAATCTTTCCTTGCTTCTTCCTCACGGTTCGTGGCACTCCTTGGCTGGTAGCTGTGTCACGGTGGCTCTGTGACTCCATCAATGTGGGGCTTTGGTTCCCTGTGTGCCGCTGGTTTTCAGGGGAGGGGAACCTGGAGTCCCAGCCCAAAGCAAACAACTGACCCCTGGGGCCACCAGTGGAGTCCGCCCCACTCTATGATGTGATTCCGTCATAACCTGACTACACCTGCAGAGACTGCGCATGCCTCAGGTCACATTCGCAGTATTCATGGTAAGGACTTGAATGTGTTGCTCTGGGAACTTGCTGTTCTGCCTCCCAACCTATCCCCCCCGTATCCCACCAAGCCTGTGACAGCTTGCTTAAAATGTCAACTTGCCACAACCTCGAACACTTAAGAAAGCCATAACTGAGAGACTGCCTGGGCTAGGCTGGCCTGCAGGCATGGCTGTGCAATGCTGTCTTGACTGTTCACTGATGCAGGAAGACACAGCCCACTGTGGGCAGCACCATTCCCTAGACGGGGTCCCAAACTATGTAAGACGGGAGAAAGCTAGCTTTCATCTAGCTAGCAACAGTAAAGCAGGAAGCAAAGGTGCATTCATTTCTCTCTGCTCTTGACTGTGGATGTGGTGACAAGCTGTCTCAAGCTCCTGGCATTGTGACTTCCCTCCAAAGTATGAACTCTAACTTAGAATTGTATGTAAGCTAAATAAACTCTGTCTTCTCCCACGTTTTTGTTTTTGGTCAGGGTGCTTTATCACAACAACGAGGATGAAAGCAGGACAGTGAAAAACAGGATACTCAGTTGCAAACCCTCATAATCGACTCAGTTTAAACATCGGTGTCAATACTGCATGCTTTAGGTAGGTCAGAAACAGCGTCAAATCCTCCTCTGAGGTAACCTGGGAAGGCCATTTTACACCACTGATTCTGTGAATAATAGAGACCACATTCATTTCTGAGAGTTGTGGCCTCTGGGGACACTGTTGGTAAGTGCTCTACACTTCCTTTTAGGACTGAGCATGGCAGGGACCCCTCTTGGGTCCCACCCATATTCCTCCTGCTTTATTATTTAGTAGCATGTCGAGTTAATGGAAACAAGCACATCTTAGGAGCCTGTGTTCCACACTGGGCTTACAGCTAGCATGCTCCATGTCTGGCATGTCTGAGGAAGGCACCCAAGCCCCCAGGTGCTGCTGTTACTGGAAGCATGGCTTGCAGGGAGCACACACATCTAGAGCATGTGTGTTAGCCACCTACCCGCACTGCAGCCACTTAGTCATGAGCTCAGGGAGCAGCCATGAGGTGATGGAGAAAGAATGGACCACACGTGAGCCCTGGGGACCAGTGGAGTCAGGCAGGCAGCCCCACGGTGGCCACATCGCACTAGTGCAGCCACGGCCTCATCCCTCAGGGTCCATGCAAGCTGGCTTCTTTCTCCTTCCCTGCTCCTTCCAAACCACGGGCTGTAACCCGTGCCTGTGATACTGTTCAGATACTGCCTGTGAAGCTGTTCTCGTGTTTACCTCAGGATAAGCCTCAAATAAACAGGGTTTGGGGGTAAGAACATGAAATGCACTAGGCAAAGCCTTGTCCACCAGAAGAATTGTCTCTTCCAGCTCTCCTACCTGCTCTCCCCTAATAAGCTATGCTCCTGTAGCAGACCACCCCTGGGTGACATCAGCATGACATTATCTAGAAGCAGGCTAGAGGTGAGCACCCAACCAGCTGCACACGGAGAACAAGGCTCCCTGGGACCATTAGGCTTGGGCTCAGGGAAAACCATCATGTGATAGGTGGGACTAAGCTGAGGATGGATTCACGCTTACCCTGATCTTTCTTTAGGACTGAGTAAATTTTCGTTTAAACTTTGTGTTGCCGGAAACAGAACCAAGACCTGTGATTTGATCACGAAAACAAACAAACAACAAACAAAATGGAATGAACTAATGCCAAAAAAAACAAAAATCAAGGAAACCCGAAACTAAAATACAACAGCAACACCAAACACACAAAAGAGTTTTGTTGACTTGGTCTCACTGTGCAGCCCAGGCTAGCCTCACACTTACCATCTCCTGCCACTGGACAACACCATGCCCAAAGAGAAAAAGATGACTGAAAAATAATGATGATGCCACAGGATGCTCCAGGGGCTAAAGTCCAACATCTGAGAGGAATAAAGCACAAGCCGGGCTGTGGTGGCGCACGCCTTTAATCCCAGCACTCGGGAGGCAGAGGCAGGTGGATCTCTGTGAGTTTGAGGCCAGCCTGGGCTACAGACAGGCACCAAAACTACACGGAGAAACCCTGTCTCGAAAAACCAAAAAAGAATAAAGCACACTGGGCAAAGTCCCACCCCCAAGCCACCGTTTCCTGAGTGGGGCTTAATCAGAACATCGGAGACGGTCCCCTCCCCGCCTCACAATGCCGGCGCGGGCTTTAACAATGCAACGAGCTGGGGAGGCTGAAAAAGGCAGGCTCCTAGGAGCAGGAAAAGAACAAAAAACCAAAAAACTACAGGCACTAGAGATGGCTCAGCAGATGAGAGCACTTGCTGCTCTTGCAGAGGACCTGGGTTCAACTCCCAGGACTACATGGTGGCTCACATCCATCTGGAACTGCAGTTTTGGAGGACTGGATGATCTGTTCTGGCCTCTGTGAGTACCAGGCATGCACGTGACGCACATACATATATGCGGGCAGACACTCATATATATATATATACATCTAAAGTAATGTTGTTTTTAAAGACCTACAGCTGTGCAGGGAGACAAGCAGGTTTCCGGAGTACTCCTCAGCCTCTAGTGAACTAAAGGTATCCATAGCAACAACAGATTTTTAAGCCCAACCCTGCTGGACCAACACAACTTTCACACTAAACACATAGCAGGGGAAAAAGCTCCGATGTTGCCTATGGCAACCACTCACCTGCGGTCCATGGATCTGCCTCTTCGGGACACTTTCCGTGGTGTGGCTCGTTTCACCTTCCCTATTGTCTCGATAGCGTCTCCCTCACACTTGGTCCCTGCTACAGGCTGTGCCTGTTCTTTATCCCACCGCACGGCTGACTAGAGTCTCACCATGTGGCTGGACTGTTTTCTTTAGTCATTCTGCACCATGTCCGCCATCAGCCTCCTGTGAACAGTGCTTCCAGGAACATTTGTATCTAAGTGTTTATGTGGATGTAGGTTTCCATTTCTCTAAGAGTGGAAATGCCAAACTGTATGGAAACTCTACATTTAGCGTCTTTTGATAAACTGCCAAACTATTTTTCAAAGTGGCTGCCCAATTTTACATGAGCAGGAGTTCTTCTATATCCTCGCCAAGCCCATCTGTCTTTGTCATGATAGCCACTTCAACTGTCATGGAGCGGCTTTACCTAATGATTAACCAAACCCACGATACCTAAAAATGACAGCACTCCTTGAGCAAGTGGGATTTGTCATGGATAGCTCAGAATTAAAAACAAAACAAAACATAATTCACCATATTAACAAAATAAAGACCTATGATCATCTTATTCCCAATTTACTTTTTACGATTCATTTTATTTTTAATTGTGTGTACCCATGTGTAAGTACATACACACACGTAAATGAAGGTGCCTGGCATCCAGAAGAGGACAAAGGAACCCCTGGAGCCAGATTTGTGAGCTGACTGGGTTGGGAAGTGCACTCAGGTCCTCTGCAGCAAGTGTTCTTAACCCCAGTCATCTCTCCAGCCCTCTCTTATTGGTAACTAAAAGAGAAGGGGCGGGGGTGGGGTGGGGGGAGGGAGGTAGGGAGAGAAAACCCTCTGTAAGTGACCTAGGAATGGAAGAGAACTTCCCTTACCTAACAAATGATGTCTCCAAATAAGCTCTGGCATGCAGAAACTGGGAGAGACTGGCTGGGTGCTTTGGGAAAAACAAAGCTGTCCCTTCTTACAATGCTTACTGAGTGAGAGACCTAGCCAAGCCCATGGAGGGGGAGGCATCTAAAACAATAATAAGAGCATGGTGGCATGCACATGCCTGTAATCCTAACACTCAGCAGGCTGAGGCAGGAGACTGCTGCCTTTGAGGCCAATATGGGTCACAGAGTGAGACCCTGTTCCTCCAAAAGAAAAATAAAATAAAGTTTAAGAAAGAAAAGAAAAAGAAAAAAATTGCCAAAGATATATCAGTAGGAAATAAACACAAAAGATGCTCAAAATTAAAAAAAAAAAAAAAAAGATGCTCAACATTAATCATGAGGCAAATCCCAATTAAATTTACAGCGCACCATTGCGTATCTACTAGAACTGCTGAACGCAAAGTTTAAAGCGAACTCCATTCACGGTAGAAATGCAAGTTACATCAGCACTTTGGAGAACCACTTAGCCATTCATCTTAATTTTGTTGCAGTACTGACATTGAACCCAGGGACCTGGATATGCTAGGCAAGGGCTCCACCACTGAGCTATCACAGACCCTTTTTTATTATTATTATTATTATTATTATTATTATTATTATTATTATTATTATTCTTTTTTACACTTACTACTTACATTTATTTGTGTGCATGAGTGTGCAGGCACATTATACACCACATCGAATATGTGGAGGTCAGAGAACACTTCTCAGAATCTGACCTCTCCTTCTACATGTTGGTTCCAGGGACTGAACTCAGTTTGTCAAGCTGGGCAGCAAGCACCTTTACCTACTAACTAAGCCACCTCCATGCACCAACCCTACATAGTCCAGGCTGTTCTTAAACCTATGACCCTCCTTTCTTCACATTCAGAGTGCTGGGATTGAGGGCTGCATCAACACACCAGCTTAAATATATATATATTTCTACTTACATATACATAAGTATATAAATGTATATACATAAATGCACATTTATATACATAATTTATGTATTTTTTTTAATGAAAGAAGCCAGAAGGCTAAATAGTGTTTGAGTTCACCTATATGATATCATGAAAAGGCTAAGCTGGAGGGCTAGAAAACAGATGGGCGGATACAGAGACTGAAGAAGGGGGAGCATCCACGCACTGAGGTAAAGCACAACCAGGCACCTCAAAGAACTGCCTTTCCTTGATGCAAACTGTGAAAAGCAAACCAAGCGGGATGCTAATGAAATCTATGGAAACAGCTGTGTTCCAAACACATCACACAGCCTCACTGAACGGTGTAGGGAACAGCTTCCCTCTGCAGTAAGGAGAGCCCGGCTCATGTTTTCTGTGTTCTGTTTAATTACTTTACAGGTAAAATTGGTTTGACATTCATAACCCATGCCCTTGTGTGAAACACACTTTTACCACTTCAAAAAGCAAACTCCGCCGGGCGGTGGTGGCGCACGCCTTTAATCCCAGCACTTGGGAGGCAGAGCCAGGAGGATCTCTGTGAGTTCGAGGCCAGCCTGGACTACCAAGTGAGTTCCAGGAAAGGCGCAAAGCTACACAGAGAAACCCTGTCTCGAAAAACCAAAAAAAAAAAAAAAAAAGCAAACTCCACAGTTCTCTACAGAGTTTGGTCAAAAGCTGCTGTTCAAAAGGGATGCAAGCAAGAGAGTGTTGGGATGTGGAGGCTGAACAAACCCTTGAGTGAGTGCGGAGATGTCAGCAGGAACTGATGCTTTCACAGCTTATTTGTTTGTTTGTTTGCTGTGTGACAAGGAGTGCCAGGGCATGACTTTGGAGGTCAGAAGACAACTCGCAAGGGTCATTTCTCTCCTTCCACCCTGTAGGTTCAGGAGTCAAACTCAACTTGTCAGTCTTGGCAGCAAGCACCTCTACCCTCTGAACCATCTTGCCAGCTCATGAGGTCAAGTTTTAATATATGTACAGCTAGACAGATTTCTCTGTCCCCTGTCAGCACCTAGAAGCTGTGGCAAAGCAGCAGCACACAGCATGACCCGGGTCCAGACTGTGCCTAATGTCATCCTCCAGGAACACTCACCAGGGCCCCTCGGGGAATGGTCTGTGCTTCTCCCGCTGATAGAGGGGATTCGAGCTGAGCTTGGAACATCTTGGCATGTCAGGAAACAAGGAAGTGTAAAAGAAAATAAAACAATAACAACAACAACAAAAAAAAAAAAAAACAAAGAGCAAGTCCAAAAGACAGAAACCAGCTAAATGAGGGATCCACCTGAAAGTCCCCTGACAGCCAAACGTGGGCCATTTGAAACAGCAATCACGCATCAGAATGAGTACCCATGAGTGGGGTCTGATGGAGGGGAACACTAAGTAAACACAGAACAAACCCTCACAGGATTCCAGAGTCCAGTCACTCTCTTCCAGAAAGTCTCTAAAAGGAAACCCAATAGAAAAGAGACATCGTGTGCAGATGCCATGCTTTGGACAATCGCCCCCAAAGGCTTGTGTTGGATACTTGGTCCCCAGAGGAAGTAGATCACCAGGTGACCAGAGGTGTGCCCTATCTAGTCTCCTCTCTCCCCTTCCCTCCCCTCCCTCAAGCTCTGCCTCACCACCAGCTCAGACTCACAGAGCCAAGTGACCACAGACCCCTCTGAAACCGTGAGCCCAAGTAAACATTGCTTCCTTTAAGTTGTTTTTCTTGAGCATTTTGTTACAATAGAAAACCACTTACACAAGATATTTCACGCGGGAGGGCGCACATATAACCCATGAACATCAGGAAATATCAGTAGCTAAGGAAATGTGAAATAAAAAGGAGGATTTGTCATTCCATACCTTCTAAATCATTAAAACTTACAAAGCCAGACAGTTGGTAGCAAGAATATGGAGTAAAGGACAGAAGACAGACACAGACACTGTCCACTACAAGTTCCGACCCAGGTACAAAGGGACGTGGTGCAAAGACCGCTCAAAGTGTGGATAGCATTGCTGATGTCGTTAGTTCTAAGGCTAAAGAGCTGGTCTTTTTTACAAAAGCACATGGACTAGTGGAAACTGGCACAAACGCTGTGCAAAACAGTACAGTGCTATGAAGTAAGCGCAGGCATGCACAGATCTCTCAACCTACAACTTCTGATCTCATCATTCGATGCTTACCCTAGGGGGTTCCACAAACACCTAAGGTTGGTTTTTGTTTGTTTGTTTGTTTTGTTTCCGAGACAGGGTTTCTCTGTGTAGGCCTGATTATCCTGGAACTCTAGACCAGACTGGCCTTGAACTCAGAGATCCGCCTTCTTCTGCCACCCGAGTGCTGGGATTAAAGGCGTGGGCCACCACTGCCCAGCCTAAGGTTGGTTTTTATATTGACTCCATATAGACAAGAAATAAATGTTTATCAACAGAGTTTGCAATAAATAAGTTGTGATTGTATTCACACACCTGAATGTGATAGGACAGGAACATGAGGGGACTATGTTTACATTTATAAGCATTAATTAATTAAAAAAAAAAATAAGCCAAGAAGGCTCCTTATTTAAAGATGGGCAGAACAGCGAACACCGAATGTCCCAACCAGCATCAGCAGGCTGCAACAGCAGGACTCAGGTTAAGGTCTACTTAGGCTACATAGAAAGACCATGTCCCGAAAGCACGCAAAAGGGACACTTACTTGGTTATAAAATTCAAAAACTGCCAAAATGTATCCTTAGGGATAGAAGCAGAAAACATTGCTTAGCTTTACAGAGAATTCACTGCTGAATTTTGGGTAATCATTACCCAAAACAAAAAACCAAAAGAGCCTACTACAAGGGTGGTTCTCAAGCCCCAGCCAGCATCAAAACTCCAGGAGGGTTTGCAAAATACCAGTCGGAACAGCGGCCATGGGAGAAAGGGACTCGAGTGTGACCGTCTGCCTGCTTCTCGGGTCCCCACTGACCGCGATGCTGCCAGTCAGAGGACCACACTCTCAGAAACATTATACTAGACAAGCAAGACGTGATTATTGGGTAGCATTTGGTGCCAAAGCACGGTGCATCAGTGTAAGATGAACCCAATCAGCCCAACTGTGTGCCTCTGCTCCAGAGGGGTCAGCTGCTTAGAAGTTGGATGGGAAAGTATAAGGGTAGGATCGCCTGGAAAGGGAAGAACGGAGAAGATGCATCAGGTGGGGGCTATGATGGTGAACTAGTGGAACCCAGGGTGGCTAAAGAGAAAAATAGATGGTAGAGTTCGGTCTATGTGAGTGACGTGGGTGCACGGTTAGCCCTCTAGAGCCATGGGGGGCTGGAGACGGCTCAGTGGTTAAGAATACTTGTTGCCCTTGCAACAGACTTGGGTTCAGTTCCCAGCACCCACAAGGTGGCTCACAATCATCTATAACTCCAGTTCTAACCTCCAGGGGCACCAGACATGCACATGGTACACATACATGCAGGCATATAAAATAAATCTAAAGAAAAAAGAAGACAGCCTTCCAACCCTAGTGATGGTGCAACGCGTGGAGCCCTGGGTCTAGGTGACTTGGAGCGTACAGAAGGATCTATGCAGGGAAGTGCTATGCCGTGTAATAACTGACTCCATAGAGTGGGGGGAGGGGGAGGGTCCTAGCGCCAACCTCCTGCAGGTACCAAAAGATGGCTCTGTAAATGAGTTGGGACAGAGGGACAGCGATCTGTAGCTAGAACATCAGCATTCTACCCAGTGCTGGAGGTGAGAATCAAGGTGTGTCAAGGAAATGGCTGAATGGAAGCATAGACAGGCCAGTATGTTTCTCTACTTATCCCAGAACTGAGAGAGGGGTGGGGATGGACAGCAAGGCAGAGGTTGGCGGCTACCAGCTGGGAGAAAGGCTCCATCAGCCTGGGGTAGCTGCTCCAGCAGGGTGAAGGATGCAGCAGAAGGCCCTTTCAGCCTCCTCCCCAGGGAGAGGTGGGTGCTGCCTAAACCTTCCAAGAGGGCCTGCTTCCTCCTGTTCCTGGCTGCTCCCAGACCTGGGACTGACTCCACCTCCACTATTAATAGCAGAAAAGGAAACTGGAAAGAATGCCCCAGGAAGAGGGCGTGTGGAAGGCAGGCAGGAAGGCAGCGGGACTGGACTCCACCCGGACACTTGGTTGGCCTCTCCTTCCTTCTCAATTCCAACTCACCGCTCCAAGCCATCACCTCTATAGGAGAAATGAAAGGCCAAGGGACAGAGACCAAGCTGGATCTGCTGCAGTCCTCCTTGGTTTGGAGGGATTTGCACACACAGATGGACGGACACACACACACACACACACACACACACACACACGCACACGCACACGCACACACGCGCGCGCGCGCGCACACACACACACACACACACACACACACACACACAGCCCTGGGTCTAGGTGACTTGAAGCATATGGAAGGACCTATGCAGGCTGTGTGCAAATGCTATGCTGTGTAATAAGTGGCTCCATAGAGCAGGGGGAGGGGAAGGGTCCTAGCGCCTTCTGACCCTGAGCCCCAGGCACATCTGTGAAGTGGGCAGATGGTTTCTAAGGTCCCTTAGAATGCGAATGCAGCTTCCTGGCATCATGCTGTGTGATGCTGTGTAATACACAGGTTAAGTCAGCTTTTACATGGATTTCAGAGACACTTACACAGCCACCAACCCTGGGCCTCACCGGACATTTAGGTAAGGCTTCAGGGGCTGACTGCTCCCATGCTCAAGTGACACACTCCACGAGCAGAAGAGGACAGCATATGTTTCTCTAAGTCCCAAGGTCTTTGTTGCAGACACTCAATTCTGTCGGGGTAAGCCCAAAGGCAATCAGAGCCAATACTGTCAATTAATTACAGCACGGCAGTATCACAATAAAACTTTATTTACAACTCCAGCGGCAAAGCAGTTGTTAGCAGGCCTTTGACGCGGTTTCTCTCCTGGGTCTGGGGATTGAAGCTTGTGCTTTCATCCAGCTCTGTGATTTCCCCAGAGCCCCACAGTGCCACTCGAATGCCTGCTATTTGAAACAAAGCCAATGCCTCACAATACAAACAGCAAAAAACACACACAACTCCTGAGAAAACAACCAACCTGTCACCTACTCAAAAAAAGGAAAAGTCAAAATTAATTTACAAACCTAAAGTTCTACAGCCCAGCAACAGACCTCAGAGGGGTGACTGACGTCGTGATGCTGAGACCTTACAGGATCCTTCCCCTCTGTACGGCTGTTACCAACACCACCACGCCCCACTGCTTAGATGGGAGGGACTACGGCCATCCTCACCAACCCTGCCGCCTGCAGAGCACCCTGTCCCTGTAGACACCCCGTGTATTCCCGGGAAGGTGCCAGCAGGGGCCGTGCACCCTGGCTCTCAAGGGGACCTCAGTGCCAGCTGGCACCAGGGACAGGAAGTCAGCCAGCACCCGCCAGGCCACTGTACCTAACTTGCCTTCCACTTCCCCTCCCTTCCTACCAGAGTAGGTGACTGGAACCTGGCTGTGTGGGTCCCAGGGCAGCCTCACAAGAGCCTCTTCCTCCTTATTTTAAAAACTGTCCCACTCATATCAAGGCTGAGCGAGGCAGCCCAGTAGGAGAAGAAGGAAGGGTCCCACGGACAGGCAAAAGAGTCAGAGACACCCCCACGCCCACTGTTAGGAGTCCCATAAAAACCCCAAGCTAAACAACTACAACACAGGACCTAGCGCAGACCCGTGATCCACTTCAGTCTCTGTGAGCCCCTACGAGCCCTGCGTAGCTGATAATGTGGGCTGTTTTCTTGTGGAGTCCTCGACCCCTCTGGCTCCTACAATCCTTCTTCCTCTTCCGAGGGGTTCCCCAAGCTCTGCCTAATATTTGGGAGGCCTGCTTTTTTTTTTTTTTTTTTTTTTCTTTTTGTTTTTCGAGACAGGGTTTCTCTGTGTAGCTTTGCGCCTTTCCTGGAGCTCACTTGGTAGCCCAGGCTGGCCTCGAACTCACAGAGATCCGCCTGCCTCTGCCTCCCGAGTGCTGGGATTAAAGGCGTGCGCCACCGCTGCCCGGCTGCTCTTTTCTGAAGGGAAATGGAGAGAAGGGAGGCAGTGCTCAGGACATACTGTGTGAGAGAAGAATTTAAAACACACATAAACTGTCCACTGAGGTCCCTGGCTGCCCGGCCTTCTGTGTCATATTAACTGGCAGGCAAAACCGCTTCTAGGCAATGTCAACTGAACTTCAGTCGTCCAGATCTGGATGGGGTAGGAAGAGTGTCGTCTTCACACCTGCAGCAGCTTCCCCGAGCCCCCGGTGTTCCTGAAGCCGCCATCGGCAGCAGGCTCTCTCTAATATTCCACTACAAGCAGAGGCTGCCTACTGAGCTGAAGTTCTGCCCAAGCCAGATTCCTGTTTCTCCCATGTTCATGAGAACTCCAACCAAGACACTTGGGTGACCAAGACGGGGGACTTGACTCCTGTGGGCAATTTGGGGATGAGAGGCTTGACCAGGAAGTGATCCACTTGGCCTGGCTGTCTAAAAATGGGCCACTGACAACACTTCCTCTCCTGATGGCTGGAGGAGCTGCCTCTAAGAGACCTCTCGCCTCTAGGTGCGTTGCTCCCAGCACAGAAAGGTGTGCAGCTTAGCGTGCAATACAGTGTGTTCCACAGCCTAGCGATAACATCAGATACCTGGGATAGATGACAGGGTCCATATCTTGGCATGTCCATCCTCACACACATGAATGCACACACACACACACACACACACACACACA
>CABHPH010140622.1:0-15750 GCA_902168325.1 Peromyscus nudipes | reverse complement strand
CACACACACACACACACACACACACACACAGGCAGAATTAAAAGGACTCAGCACATCACAAAGCGGACTGTGAAACCGGACGTCTTATTTAACAAGCCTGTCTTGTACTCCCTCCCCATTTCCCAAAGCTGGAGGTGCTGATGATTGGACCCAGGACTTCACACACTAGGGAAGCACTTTATGACCAAACTACATCTCCAGCCCCATTCTGCCTTTTTGAATTTCCCACCACCACCATCACACACCCTCACCAGTCGGCCATCTCGTGGTTTGTGGCTGTCAGTTGTTGATTCTCATTATTACAGTGTTCTACTGTTCGAGTATGTGGGCCCGCCCCCCCACCATATGTATGTATGTATGTATGTATGTATGTATGTATGTATGTATGTGTCCTGTAAAGGGCCTGACAGAAATTAAGATAGTCTAAAGAGAGACTTGTCTCTTAATCCATCAGACTGTTCAAACAATGGACCCCAAAGAAACAGGCATTTCTCCAGGAAGCTCAGACTGGGAGAAGGAAAGGGCACCAGCCAGAGGGGGAACTTGTCTCCTTAAGAGAGATTTCTCTTAGTTCAACAACTTATCAGACCACTTTGCAGGATGGGCCTGAAGCCCAATGATAAGTCAATGGTGGGTGGGGCCACACCTTGGCCAATACTGACTAGATCTCTGGTCCTTCACTTCAGAACCCCAAAGACAGACTCGGTGGTGAGCCATATCTCTGTCCTTCTTCCCAATGTGGCCACAATGAATAAAGCCTTTTTTTGCCTTCCACTTTTAACTGGTTTATTAAGGATAGGTGACTGGACCTGGCTTGGGGCACAGGTTGTGACCCCTGCCCCTTCCACCCCCACCCCCACCCCCGTTTGATAATAACCCTACTGCTGATTCATGGTTCCATAGTTTCCAGTTTACTTCAGGCCATTATGAACAGCAGTGCCATGCACACTGCAGGCTATGACCTGTGAACATCTGTGTTCACTTCAGGCTGCCTGGTGACAGGGCTGGCTGGGCCCATTGCTGAGACCCTGTAGAGCATGGGAAGAAGGGCTGTACCAGGGGCTCCCATTCCCATGGAGAGGGGCTGAGAAGCACCAGGTGGGATGGGACATCGCCCTTGTTGGGCCTCTGAGTTTTATCAGAAGGGATGGGAGAGGTCACTGAGCTGTTGAGCCTGGCTAGCTAGGTTCCTTACCCCTCAGTGCCTTATGCGGAAACTGAGGGGCCGCCTTAGAGCAGGCTGCTGGCTCCAGAGAACTCTTCCCCTGTCCCCACCACGGAGTGACAGCCAGAAGGTGTGAGGCAGAGCTGAGTGGAGTGGCCACAGAGAGAAACCTGACTCCGTCTGGATGCGAATGCCGGGGGCTGGGACCCAGTGTGCATGGGACCCTTCTCCTCCTACTGGGTTGCCCAGACCTCATGCCAGCTCTACCCATGAGGCCTCAGCAAGAATCTTTAGAAACATTCTGTGACTCAGAGAGGACGGTAAGAGGAGAGCCTGGAATGCCATCCTGTGTCCAGCTCTGCCCGGCAGCTACCTGTGAGGTTGGCACAGCTGCTCTCTGTCGCTGCTGCCTGCCAGTCACAACTCAAGCTGCCCCTCACAAGAGGGTGTCCAGCTGCTTTTGCCTCTACTGGAAGCTTCATCTAAGGATGCCAGCCTGCCCAGCCACCCAGAAGGGGCTAGGCTCTTCCTGAGCGAGAATGAGCCATTAGTCTCCTTCAACAGCACCCTCTCAGGGCCTCCTAATCTCTTGGCCTGCTGCTGGCCATGTGAATCCTGGTCAGTTGGTCCGGGCAGGTTGCCCAGGAGCAGCCTGCCTGCTGCCAGTGGTGGGCAGGAACAGAGGTGAGGCCCAGCTGCCTTGCCCCCACACCCTCACCTGCCAACACAGGTTGCCGGACAAAGTCACAACAGAAGACAGCACCTGGAAAAGCAATTCCTAAAGGAGCCCTTCACCTTGACATAAGCCCAGTTTCGGGAGACCTGCAATCTATGTGGGCAGGGGCCCCTTGGAGCCTGGATTTCCTGTCTGACAAGAAGTATCTATCCACCTTGGACAAAATGAACATTAAAAAGGAAAAAGTATACACCTTGAGGAAAACATTAAAAGACTCTCAAACCCTCAGAGACTGGAGGTAAGTGGAGCCAAGCAGGAACCCAGGCTCCAACACCCTACTGTGGACTGGGGTACCAGTGCAGAGTCCAGGCTGGGCAATGGTAATGTATTGAGAAACCTGTAACCGCTGAGACACAAAGACAGGTGTGAATGCGCTCTCTCTCTCTCTCTCTCTCTCTCTCTCTCTCACACACACACACACACACACACACACACAGAGTGGAATTTTCTATGCATCCACCTATTATAAAGCCTACCTCTTGCCAGGTGGTGCTGGTGCACATCTAATCCCAGCACTCGGGAGGCAGAGGCAGGTGGATCTCTGTGAGTTTGAGGCCAGCCTAGTCCACAGAGTGAGTTCTAGGACAGCCAGGACTACACAGAGAAACCCTGTCCTGTCCTCATACTGGCCAGACATCCTATGCCAGTCAGACCCTTGCTCTATTATTTTGTTTCCCTCGTTTATGAGGAGATGCCAACTACAGACGTGGATGGCTAGGTGAGGAAACTGGACTGGATCTCTAGGGGAACCCGAATGGCTGCACTCTCCTTCAGCCGCACTCCATGGCAGCCTGATGTGTGGGGCGCTGTGGTATTGGCATATCCCCTCCCCCAGCAGAGCCTAGTGCTTGACCTTGGGCACACTCATACTTCCAGAGTCAAAGCGCGTGTGCATTTGACCCCTCACGCTTCCTTTCACTGTTAAGTTCAAAAACAACCTCGGAAAATATTTTTCTGAGGGGGTGCGTTATCATCATTCCCACACCACCTCCCCGTCCCGCGAACATAGCCAGATGTGTACAGTTTTGCAGTGGCTCCTGGAAGCCTCTGCCAGGGACCAGCCTCCACTCTTGGCCCGACACAAACAAAGGCATGAAGCCAGGGGGAAGTCCTGCATCCTCAGCTGTGGGGACAGTCACCTCTGGGAACCAGACTGAGCGTTCTGTCTGTGAAATGGAGCCTGTGAGTTTCCCAGGGAATGACCGCCTTTCACCAGGTGGAAGCCAGAGGTCGTGACCACAAGTGACCACAAGTGTAGCTTTCCGATTTCCCAGCTTTGTGTGTTCTGTGCTGCAGACGTCCCTCTTCCAGGAAAGACATCCATGAGCTTCTTGCTGCAAAATAATCCTCCCTGTTTGTTATACCTTTCCCACCCCTGTGC
Source organism: Peromyscus nudipes (assembly GCA_902168325.1). NCBI lineage: Eukaryota > Metazoa > Chordata > Mammalia > Rodentia > Cricetidae > Peromyscus > Peromyscus nudipes. The sequence continues at coordinate 12,468 of CABHPH010140622.1, read as the reverse complement.
AGGGAGCAGGGTGAGGATGGGGGACCCCACTTGCTAAGACTTCACTTCTTCAGCATCTCAACGGTTGGCTCCCAAACAAGAAGTAAGAAAGCCAACATCGCACGGCCTAACTCCCCGGCTGGACCTAGGAGGAGAAAGTGTGACCACCCTCCAGAGGGCACCAAGTCTGGACCTCTTTGGAGTTGGGTGGGGAATCAGCAAACCAAGTCAGGGGCTATAACTAAGGACTGGCTCCTTTCAAAGCCAATGTTACTGGAACATTAGAGCTAGTCCAGGAAGCTCACTTTCTACAGGTTCAGCCTAGGGTGTGAGCCAAGAATCCAGGCAGCCCCTGGAAACCAGGTTTCCGAACAGCACATGCTCATTCCTCTAAGAGTACTGAGGTTTAATGACATCACACAGAGGACATAACCACAGTAAATACATGCACACACACATGCACGAGTGCACACGTACACACACACACACACACACACACATACACACACACACACACACACACACACACACACACACACACACACACACGAGATAGGGACTATTTCACAGCTCTACCTTTCCCAAGAACTGGGAGCTATGTTCAATGTTCCTTCTGACGTTTCCAAGTCATGGAAAGGGCCAGGCTGGCTTAGATCACACGAGCTTGTTTTTGAAGTTTGCCTTGGGGTTCTACAGGGGTGCAGTGGGAACGTTCCATCCCTTTCCAGAATCCCAGGCACCCACTCCCTCAGTCTCTGCTCTGTTGAATTTCTAGTTTTGCTTCCCTGCAAGCAGCTGCAGAGCCTAGACATGGAGGCCAAGCGTATTCCACCGCTCTGTTGTGCAACAACACTAAGGCCAATCCAAAATCAAGGGCTGTGACTGGGTAAGTCCTTGCCATCCTCCCATCTTGGGGTCCCATTTGGAAAGTGGAGAGAGTTCCACGGCAAGATTCCTTCATTCCAGAGTGACCCACAGCACAAGCAGGTCCACAGAAGGTCGACATGCCTTCGAGCCCTGTCCCTGATAGGTTAGGATGGCACGCTCAAAGTAACCCAGGCAGAGGAACTGGTACCCATCCTTCAGGACAGGCGGTCAGCTACCGAACAGGCTGCGGCCAAGTCCACAATGCTCCATAGTCAGTGACCATGTAGTAGTCTTCTCAAGAAAATCCAGGGAATGGAGCTCTAAACACAGCTCCATTGACGTTCATCCGTCATTCGTGTCAGAGATGCAAACCCCTGGGTCTTATCCCCAGCATTATCTTTCCTCTGCATCTCAATCACATCAGAGCTAGGGGACCCTGGGTGCCACTTGTTCCCACCCCAACAAGTGAGAGATAGGCAAGAGATGGTCAGAGTCACTTGTCCTTAGCATCTAGAAACCCTAAGGTCCAACGCAGCTATTTATCCTTGTCTTCGGAACATGAGTAACCCTGGGCCACCAGCCCCAGAGTCTGCCTCTTCTAGCTACTGGACAAGATAGGGGAAGGGTTCCATCTGACCCACAGTGAGAAGGAGGGAGGCTTCCATGTCACTATGGGAAAGCTCTCATGTCCTCCACTGTGATCCAGAAGTTGACAGCATCCCAGACTGTCCTGAGCAGGCCACTGTCCTGAAGACACTTCCCCTGCAGGCATCCACAGGACCTCAAAGCATCAACGTAGGATGGATACTCTTGGTGTATATCCAAAAATAAATCCAGATCATCAGATGAGTCAAGGTGGATTGAAAAGCCTCCCAAGAGCTGCTCAGTCGATTCCTTATTTGCAGATGAGAAAACCGAGACCAGCAGAAGCCTCCAGGCTGCACATCTGGGTGGCATAGCCTCTTCCAGAAGCCGTCTCCTCCTCCTCCCTGCTCCACGTCACTCCTGAGCTCAGATGATCTGCCTACCATGCCCCTTCGCTACATACACCCACACAACACACATGAACAGCCATAGAGTTACAGAGGGCCCAGGGAGAGCCATGGCTGGCATGCATTTGTGATTGTCCTAAGGTGTCCTGGAATCCATCATTGGGAATGTTCTGTGAGTATACAGGACTGAACTCCCAGGTTCTCCCAGGGCCTTAAGGTAAAGTCAGAAAATGTTCCTGCCTAAGAATGTACCGCCACCCCAGGAATCCCAGGGGAAGGAGAACAGGCAATGAGCCACAGCACAGGCTCTCCAGGGCTTTAGCCCTCTGAAGCCACACAAAAGCATTCTAAGGCCAGAGCCAGGTGGGGTGCTCCCAGCTGGACTGTGAGCCAACAGTGAAGGCCAGGGAGCCAATGCACTTTGTTTGCACTCCGGCTGGAGTGGGGGCTCAACCTGTTGAGCAAGAGCCCCCCCCCCATTGTCTCACTTGAGAGAGGGGCTTACGCGACAGCTGCTTCTAGGAAAGCTAATGCTGGCCAGTGGGCGCCCCCTGTGGCCACTGTCTGGCTTAGCCAGAGCTGTGCTTAACCAGCGGGCTAGAGTGACTGTGGGCTGGGAAGCCCTCAGCATGTCCTCCAGAATGTCCCCTCCCCTGCCTCACCCCTGGGACAGGAGGAGGTGCTGCAGGAATTGGGGTGGGAGGCAAGGGAGAGACACTGGAGCCAGGAGCCACCAGAAAACTGTTTGCCAGCCATGAACTGGAAAGATGAAACACCGGAAGAGCGGCTTTGTTTTGCACGACAGAGTCTCCAGCAGATTAGGCTACCCTCAAACTATGAGGTCAAGGATGGCTTTGAACTTCTTTTTTAAATAATTTATTTTTATTTTATGTGCATTGATGTTTTGCCTGCATGTCTGTCTGTGTGAGGGTGTCAGGTCTTGGAGTTACAGACAGGTGTGAGCTGCCATGTAGATGCTGGGGATTGAACCTGGGACCTCTGGAAGAGCAGTCAATGCTCTTAACCACTGAGCCATCTCTCCAGCCCCTGACTTTGAACTTCCCATCCCCCTGTCTCACTTCCCCAGTGCTGGGATTACAGGTATACATGCCCCAATGCCTCCACCCAGGAGGATGTGCTGCTGGGCTTATGTAGTGAAGACAAACCGGGGCCTTCGTGCCCAACAGGCACTCTTCCAACGGAACTGCAGCCCCAATCCTCAACCCCCACTTCTTTTAATAGCACTTCCCACCTCTGTCTAAGGAGCAAACCTGGCTGACACCCCAGGAACGCTCCAAGTCTTCTTAGCTTGTTCTCAGGTACCTGGTTCAAGCCCCTTCAGAAGCCGCAACCTCCCATAGGACTTCTGAGGAACCCTCTCGAAGAGAAGCTCTCTGGAGTTCCATTTTCATTTTTCTCAAGTCTTGCTCAGTACTCAGTTTTTACTGACGACTTTGCAGTGTGGACCAGGTCTTTACAGATTGTCTGGAACTTATACTGAATATCCCACATCCCAAGACAGCCTGTAAGTCTGGGCAAGTGGGGATACTGCCTATCCTCAAATGTCCTCAGGGAGCCTGAGTGCTTCGCAAATGTTAATACATGTTCTTATCCCCACCCCACCCCTGTGTGTGTGTGTGTGTGTGTGTGTGTGTGTGTGTGTGCACGTGTGTGTGTTTTGAGAAAGGGTCTCACTACATCCTTGGCTAGCCTGGAACTTGCTATGTAGACCAAGCTGGTCTCAAATTCATAAAGATCTGCCTGCTAAATGTTGGGATTAAAGGCGTGCACCACAACGCTCAGCAATACACATTCTCTTAAAGAGGAGAAACGGAAATTTTCTGTTCAATGCTACAATATAAGAGGGGTACTGGGCTACAGTTAGGTCAGCAGGAATGGAAACATAAGACTATAGCCAACCATGGAGGTGCACACCTTTAGTCCTGGCACTCAGAGGCAGAGGCAGGTGGATCTCTGTGTTCGAGGCCAGCCTGGGCTACAGAGCAAGTTCTAGGACAGCCAGGGCTACAAAGAGAAACCCTGTCTGGAATTCCCCCACTCACTCCCCCCCACCTGGAAGAGAGAGAGAGATTGTATTTGGCACTGCACCTCAATGAAGGGAAACAGTAGGTGGCAATTCCCCAACCTTTGCCTCATGGTCTCCCTTGTATTTGTAGAACAAGAATTGAACTCACTGACCAAACAAACATTCGCCGAAAGCCTATTAAAATCTTGAGGGGCCACTAGTGTCCTTTACAAACAGTTTGGTATGCAGCTTGCTTTATGCAGTGTGAAAGTACAAACACAGTCCCATATGGTGCTAGCCCTGGCTTCCCATTTGGGTAAACTGAGGCATGCAATAATGCCACTCCCGCAAGGATAGGGGCACAGATCTGTGAGTACTTCAGACTGTCTTCTTCCCTTCCTCCCTCTGGTTCCCAGGAGGAAGGCTGGAACCTTTCCATCCTCTGTTCACCCCATCTCACCCCCAGGAGGAAAATGTGGAACTGAGGCTGGAAAGATGGACACCACACCGTGCTTGGATGGCAGCCAGCATCACTGGGAAAGGGAGCTGGAGTCTGGGTAGCATGGGATGACACCAGGAAGGAAGTGCTTAGCAGAAGTGAGCCGGGAGCTGGCAGGTGTGCAGCAGGGCTGGCCTGACAAACTACCAGCCAATCATATGAACATTTATCCTGGTAGAAGAGGAGCCATGAGAGCCCAGGCCACATTGAATAATGGGACAGGCACAACCTTCAGGGCTTCCAGGGTCAGCACACCTGCGGCTTCAGGAAAACCTGACAAAAAAAAGGGTGAGGAGAGCACCCTCAAGGGCTGGGGTGGGGTGGGGTGGAGTGGCATGTTTTATTGTTGTTTGTGTGTGTGTGTGTGTGTGTGTGTGTATGTGTGTGTGTGTGCTCGTACACTCCTGCACATGCATGCAGAGATATTTCTATCCTATCCCAAGGCCAGTGTGGGAACCCAGGTCCTCCGTGTGCCTGCCCTGGCTGAAATGCAGCTCATGGGAAGTTTCAGGGCAACTGGCTCAGTGGCCTAGCTGAGGAGAGAGACTAGGTGGGGGAAGCTAGCTTCTCTGCCTTAAAAGGAACTTCTCCCTCAATACCCAACACCTAGTCTCCAAACCTCAAACTGCACTGAGAGGGTTAGGTCAGGGGCCATGGAGGAACTAATTCTCTCTCCCTTTTGCACAGTTGGAGCTAGGGCAGCTGGGAAAGGAGGAATGACAAAGGCCACTAGAAGCCTGAGGCATCCACAAACAGCCACTGCAGTGGATCTGCCAGGCACCGACCCTGGTATCCATCAACGTCACTACTTATTTTTGGTCAAATAAAAGTTACTACTCTTTCCAAAGGAAAGTACTCTTTCCCGCTTCCCTTGCCGCTAGATATCATCATGTGATTAAGTTCAGTTCAGCAAAATGTACTTGGAAGAGTCATGTGTAGTTTTGGAGAGATGCTTTCTTATTCCTCCCTTTTTTCCTGATGGGTGGGATCCCTGCAGCCAACACAGACCGTGAGACTATGTGCTAATAAGGGCAGAGCCACCATCGCAGTCCTCTGAACTTCCAACGTGAGTGCGATATAACTTGTCTGGTTTAATCTTTTTGTTGTTTTAAATTCTAACTGAAGCCCTAATGCTCTACTGAAGAATTCTTAGGGTGAGGACCACATGGGAAACCTGAGGCTGCTGCATCTCCTGTGGGGTCTCCCTGTTCCTGCTCACGCTTACTTGACCATTTCTCCAACATCCACGGCCAGCTCCTACCTGCCACCTCCACCCTTCTGGACTCAGGTCAGGCGTGGAGAGTACAGAGCTGGCACATCAGACTTTAGGCTCCAAACCGGCTCTGCCCCTCGCTCACTGAGCAAGTATTTAGTGAACATCTACTGTGGGCCAGGGACTTTTCTAGATGCCGGGTCTACAGCACTAACAGAAGTCTCTGCCCTCGTGAAATACAGTCTAGCAGGAGAGAGAGGCACAGAAAGAAGTGCATCGTTGTGTGGTGAATGCAAAGTGTAGAGTAAGAAAACGGGGCGGGGGGGTATATATTCTGGAAAGTTCTCCCTCATGAAGGTGACACAGGCTGGGGTGTGGGTCAGCTGGGAGAATGCTTGTCTAGCATGCATAAAGCCTTGCATTCAATCCTACCACTGTGTAAACTGGTGGTCACAGTGATAGATGCCTAGAGGTGGAGGCAGGAGAATAAGACAATCAAGCCACCCACAGCTACATGGAAAGTTCCAGGACAGCCAGAGGTCTGTGAAACTATCTTAAAAATAAAAACATTCAAGCAGAAGTTTTGAGCGGGAAGTGAGGAGCCTAGGGATGTTTGAGGAAAGACTTGGTCAGGTGATTGACTGGAAATCCTTGTGCCGGTGCCTGGGTGTCCCTTCTCTGGAAGGGACAGAATTAGAGGCTACCCAGTGGCAGCCTTGTGCCAGCCCAGCTTTAGCACTCTGTGACACTAGTGGATCTCTCTCAAAGGGTGGCATGGGAATCCAATTAGACAGAGTCTGCGGAGGCTTGCAGCTCAAGCTAAGCTCTGTGGGCTTGAGCTCCATGGCGGAGGCCTCAGCCATTGCCTGTGTACTTAAGAATCACGGAATGCCTGGGTCATGTCACAACACTGCCCTGTCCACCCTGATCAGGGCCAGAGTGTTGCAAGTCTCAAAATTCAGATGGCCACAGGCCCCTGGTTGGCCCTAATCCTGGGAGGCCTGGTTCTCTGGAGGCGGGCTCCTGCACCCCAACCTGGGGCTGAATGCAAGCCTCACTCAGCCACTCCTCAGAATTCTCTTCCTTTGGGTTGAGGCACGCAGCTTTCCGGCCATGACAATTGGCGGACGGGGTGCCACCCTGCACCCTGGCCCTAGGGAAGTGCGAGGTGGCTGACCTGAGGGGGATAAGGGTACAAAGGAAGAGAGGGTGGCAGTGATGTGTGCTGAGAGGGTAGGGATTGAAGAAGGAAAGGAAGGACGGATGGCCCAGAGACTGGCACAGTCGCTGTATTGGTGGCCCAGCATCTCAGAGACAATAATATAGCAGCTTGATTCGGGGAGATGAGGATTAGAAAGAGATGAGCCGGGCAGTGGTGACACACACCTTTAATCCCAGCACTCAGGAGGCAGAGGCGGGTGAATCTCTGTGAGTTCGAAGCCAGCCTGGTCTACAGAGTGAGTCCCAGGACAGCCAGACAGTGAAACCCTGTCTCAAAAAACAAACAAAAAACAAAAACATCAACAACAAAGCAGAAAGTTGGGGGTGAGGCCACTCTTTCCACGAGCATTTCTCTGACCACCCGTTTACGGCAGGTACTGGCTGGACGCTGTGGCTGGACGCTGTGGCTGCCTCAGGAGCTCTCAGGCCAGTCAGAGACACTGACATTACACAGTCACAACCCAAGTGGCCAGCACTGTGGCTGTACTTGAAGAGTTCTTGGAGTCTGTCTGGCCTTGATTTTCCAGGTACCACCAGGCTTCAGTTTACCTTAATGGCAACCAGGAAGGGAAAGATTTGGCTACATTAGTCAACGTTCACTAGATTCCTCCAGTCCCCAGAGGAGAAGTGGGACCAGAGGAGAGTTCAGTTCCTGGTTATCTAAAGCCACACACACACACACCAGCACACACTTGTCGCTAGCCAAGCCCTTAGAAGCACCCAGAAACTTGGGCAAGTATCCCACCTCCTTGGTCTGTACCTCTCATCTGGAAAATAAGTGGGTGAGTTCTAGGTGGCTCTCAGCTCTTGGAGTCTATCTTAGAATGGTCACATAGACACGGTTTAGAAATTAGCCTTGGGCAACTGGATTCCATTATTTTCATTTTTGACTTTGAGACAAGGTCTCCTGTAGCCCAGGCTGACCTAGGACTTACTATTCTCCCTCCACCTCCCAAGTACTGGGATTACAGGTGTGTGCAACTACCGTCACTTTCTGTGGTACCGGGGATCGAACTGGGGGCTTTGCTTACTCTAGGCAAGCACTCTATCGCTTGAGCTACATCCTCAGTTTGAATAGCCAGTGGGCTGCTACTTACAGGAATCTTACCTCAAGCATTACTGCAAGTAAGAAGCCCCTTACAGTGTTTTGAGATAGGGTCTCTCTATCTCAGGCTGACCTGCAATTCCCTACGAAGCCAATGACTTTCAACTTCTGACCTGCCCGCCCCCCATGTCAGTCAGGCACAGACTTCTGCCACCATGCTGGGTCTATTCGATGCCAGAAATGGAGCTGAGAGTTTCCTGTATGCTAGGCAAACAGTCTACCAACCGAGCTACGCCACCATCCCATAATGTATCTTTTGGGCAGATTTTCTTTAAAGGCTTTGTTTATGCTTTTATTTATTTATTTATTTGTGTGTTTGTTTGTTTTGAGACATGGTCCCACTACACTACATAGCCCTAGCTGGCCTGGAACTCAGAGAGCCCCTTACTTCTGAGTGCTGGGACTAAAGGCATGCACCACCACCACAACCAGCTTACGACCTACTTAGGCTCCTGTGGCCCTGGGAGTCATGATCCTGGATCTGACACTTCCTTGGATCTTCCACAGCCTCACAAGTGGATCAGACACACGACAGAAAGACTTGTCCCACAATGTTCCTGGGAACAGGCTGTGACAGGAAATCTTACCAGCTGAGGTCCTTGCCCTGCCTCAGACACTAAGGGCACAAATCAGAACAAAACCCAGAGCTGAAAGTGCCCTTAGCCCTAGGTTTGCTGAGTCTCCAGGCCAGCTCCCCCTGGAGCAGGAGAAACTTCACCCTGTCTCCAGCTGTGCAGAGCAGCTTCCGGCCTGGCTGGAGGAGGAACTGGTTCCCAGCACACCTGGAAAAGGAGTCCCCCCTTTAGGTCAACAGCTACCTGCTCAGCACAAAACTCCAGGCTGGCCCTGGGGGTGGAGACGATTGTTACAAGGTTCCTGTTCTCCAAGGGCTCTACGTGTGGAGAGGCACAGTAGGCTGTGGAGAGGCACAGCAGGCTGTGGAGCAGACGGAGCTCCAGAAGCTCAGCTCAGGAGATAACCATTCTGCAGCCTCCTCCCCTAGGGGATTCTAACCCCTCGCCCCTCCCCCTCGGCTTCCAAAGGTAGTCAGTCTCCTCCATGTAATGGAGGAGCCCCAGGAAGAGAGGCAGGCTCCCAGGCTCTCTCCTCCTACACTCTATACACCTAGAGTGACCTTCGGAGGACTCTAAGCTGCTGGTCTGTCCCTCCCTGGGTGGCCATGCCCCACCTGAAGCCTTCAGTGACGGATGCTCTCAGCCCTGCCTCAGATAAGCTGCTCCTTGTGTCCGGCTAACTCTGCAGATGCCTACCTCAGTGAATCCTATCGGTTAAATGCCTGCTAGAAAAACCCTGCCCCCACCCCACCTCGGATCCATTCCCTTTCCTTCAACCTGCCGCTGGTTCCCTCCCCTATAGCATTCCTGTGGCTCACAGATCCCACCTCAAACTCCCTACAGTGGTTCCCATCCCCCAACCTGCATTTCCCCTACACCCTACAATTCATCCCAGTTTAGTCACCCTAGGAAGAGAGCTCCCACCCCATGCAGATCCTTTTTATTTTAAAAATCTCCATATGAAAACACTCCAGGAAGCTCTCCCTGGACCATGCTGTGCTCTTTAAGCCAGCCTCCCCCTGCCTCTAGGAATCAGCTAGGCATTGGATGCTACTCACCAACATCAGCAGACTCAGGGTGTCTTAAGCACAACGGAGCAATAGACACATTCAATTCACAGCCATACCAAGATGCTGCTGATATTGGTAAGTTAGGTACAATGCCAAACCTGCTGCCCTTATCGTTCCTCAGATGAGAACCACCCACAATGCAGGTCTGTGATCCCCGGGGCCTGGGAAGAACACTACACCTTGTCCACAGGCACACGAACGTGGGACCCAGTCTGAGGGTTTCCACCATGCCACCCTGCCTTTCTCCTGCCCAGGATTTATCCATCAAATGTCTGTCAGATGGACAGCACTCAATCGTAACTCTTCATCCTCCAAGGTTAATGCAAGCCCAGAAGTCTCACAACAGTGGAAATGACGTCCCTCCCTTCTGCTCTCCCATTCTACTTTACAGATAGGAGTTTAAAGGTCTGACTCGCCCCGTGGCAAAGGAAAAGCACAGAAAGGCTCCCAGGATAAAGGTTGTTTACCTCTGGGATGTGCGCAAAGGACCAGCTTAGGAGGTGAGTTTGAGAACTGTCAGGATAATTCCTTTGTTACAGAGACTTGCACTACAAACCTTCGGTGTTTGCCATCTCATCAGAGAGTTCCCACAACTCAAGGGAGCCTGGGGGTATTGCCGGTAACTGCAGCTAAGGGAGCTGGTCCAGAGGAAAGGTGTAAAACCAGCACTACCCAGTACCAGGCTTCCCCCAAGCCTTTTCTGCCCTGGATGTAATTCACCACCGATCATCATAATCAGCCTGTGGTCCGCATCATCACTGTAATCCCTCGTTACCATACACTGTCAAAAAACTTCCCTGTATTACCACATACTGTAAAAATGACATTTGGGGGTCTGGGTACCCGGGGCTCAGTGATGCTAAGAGACTTGCTGCTTGGAACAAGGGCAGGTTTCTGGACATCTTTGTTTGCACATATGGATCTCTGACTATGAACCATCCCTGTGTAGAGTCCCGAGACGGCTTCACGGCAGACATGGTTTCTAGGTAGTTCTCAGGTGCCAGACAAGAACCCCAGTCTTGATGTCCGGGGACCAGGCTGTGAGCAGGCCACGGATGGCTCCAGGGCATCTCCCCTTAAGACAGGACAGGCAGGTCTCTCCCACAGCCAGTATCTTCTCCAAGAAAGACCGGCTTGGCTTTTCTAAGATCCAAATCACGAGACAAACTAGCCCATCTGGCTTTGGAATGGTGCTGAGGTGTTCTCCCTCCAAAAGAGGGAGCATTTGAAGACCCGCCATGAAGTCTGGCTGCCTCAGGAGCCGTGGTACTCCACAAACTTGTCATTTCCTAAGGATTCTTTAAACTGCAGACTGTGGCCCTCAAAGCTGTTCCTATCTTCCTCACATGACAGACCCTTCCTCCAGTGAGAGTGCCCTTCTATTTTAGGCCAGGCTGGTGGAGTCCTAGGCCACCCACAGGAGGCTTAAACCTTGATTCCCTGAGCACTAGCCCTCTCCACCATGACAAGGACGGCACTGCCATCTCATTGTCCCCAACACTAACACTTACAGTAGCAGAGTCCCTTCCTTGTCCGGGTTGTCACCACAGTACTTCAGGCCCCGGGAAGCCTCCCCTCCCCACTTTCTCCCGGCAGCTGCCCACTCTGGAAGGGTAGGCTACACAGTTCAAGAAACGTGCCTCTCTCCTGGGCTGAGTATCTCAGCTGTTGGCAGGGACTTAGGGACACCTGTTCTAGTTACGTTTGCAGACACTGCCTGACCTATCAAACAGAAAGTAACAATCTATGTTCAGAAAGAGCGCAGTGGGACTGTCCCCAAGGTGCATCTGATGGGAGACGGGTGCCTAAGGTAATACTAAGAAGCTCAAACCTCTCACGTGAAAGAAGTTTCTGTTTGCACAAAGGGGTGGGAGGGGCTCACCATCCCGGCCATGCTCTGAGAAAGAAAATCGGTCCTTTGGCAACATGAAGGCAGGGTCCCCACTGAGCCACACTCTGGGACCATGGAAGGTGCGTTTATTCCACCAGCCCCAACACAGACTTAAAAAGCGCTTGGAACCAGGAGCACGTTGCACGCGTAGACACTTAAGAGGTTTGCTTGTGGTCTGCTTCTGGGACTCCTTCACGTACTCCCTGTCTGTCTCTTGAATTGGTTTCAACAACCTCGCAATACGGTCCCTGGTCGCCCCCAACACAAATAGTAACCGCACTCTGGTGGTCCCAAAGGAATCTGGAACCTCTCAACACCCAGTCCCCCCCATTTCTTCCGCAAACCCACCAAGTGCCCCCTTTACAGCCTCACGCACTCCTGCTACACGAGTGGAGACCAGAGGCACATCCACGATCTGGCCCCGCACCTCCGACGTTCTCCAATTTGAGGGGGCGTGGATGGTACCAAGGTCAGGACTCCGAGTGCGGCCACGCGGGAGAGGCTGCAAGCGGGCGGACCACGCGGTGCAGCCGGCTTCCCAGCAGCCCTGCCTGACTTGGGGTGGAGGGGAAAGACCAAGGGTCCGGCGGAGCCCCGGCTGTCCACTCACCACCAGTCTGGGAGAGCGACGGCGGCGGCAGCAGCAACAGCAGCAGCAGCAGCGGGGAGAGCGCCAGAGTGGGGCCCATGGTTATCCTCGCCCAGGGACTCGGAGCAGGTGGCTGCGGCTCTGGCGCAGGGTCGCTTGTCTGGGCGGCCGGAGCGTCGGCGCCGCTCGGGGGAGGCCTGGCGACAGCTGCGAACTCCGGAGTCGCGTTCCGGCGGCCCCTCCTGCCTGCCGCAGAACGGGGCTGGGGCGCGGAGCAGCAGCGAGGAGCGAAGGTGGTTGCGGCCCGGGCGGTGTATGAGCGGCTGCGGCCCAGCGCGCGCTGCTGCGACGACTCCCGCCCCGTCCCGTCCGCGCTGGCCTCCGCCCCCTCCCCCAGGAGCTCGCCCACAGCGGCGGCGGGGTCGGGCGGGGCGGCGGCTG